>CAJUYI010001164.1:42868-65064 GCA_910591695.1 Galerucella pusilla
ACCTCTCGTTACATTCACAAATGTCTGAACTTTCGTAAAATAATTCGCAAACATATACAGTGCGAAACAAAAAATTTCCAGTCAGTTTTAAAGTTTGGTAAAGTTTGGATGTGTCCGCCATTTTGTTTTTTTAAACAAAACGCGAAATATTAGATTAGTAGTGTGTCTTGATCAATTATCTTTTGAACAAACCGACATCAATA
Organism: Galerucella pusilla; assembly: GCA_910591695.1. Taxonomy (NCBI): domain Eukaryota; kingdom Metazoa; phylum Arthropoda; class Insecta; order Coleoptera; family Chrysomelidae; genus Galerucella; species Galerucella pusilla. Next base: position 43,072 of record CAJUYI010001164.1, read on the forward strand.
AAATCGACCTATAAATAAAAAAAATATCAATAAAAAAGGAAATTCCGGTTTTTTTTGGACAACCCTATATTTACAGCCTGTACATTTAACAGAATGTGCATATTGCTGACGACCTCATAATATATGCCAAAAATGATAACAGCCTGCAACAAAATTTAGATATATGAGACAGGACACTTAAGCAAAGAAACTTGAAAAGAAATATCGGAAAAACTAAGATAATGGTAATAGAAAAAGATAAGATAAAAGTGTAAAATTAAGAAACAAATTGATAGAAGAGATGGAACATTTTAAATATCTGGAAGTTACAGTTCAAAGGTAGAAATAAATGGAATAGAAAGTGCAACCAAAATGTTTTACGCCCTGAATAAGAAATTTTGGAGTAGAAAAGAAATCAGGAAGAAAACAAAATTAATAGTTTACAAAAACAATTTACAGACCGGTCCTAATGAATCAATGCGAAAGTTGGAATCTAACCAAGCAACAAAAAAGCAAAATACAAGCGACAGAAATGGAAAGAAAAAATGGATAAAATACGAAACAAAGATATATGGGAAAAGTTTGAAGTAGAACCTATATTGAACAAAATAGAAGGTTCGAACATCTAATAAGGATGAAGGATGACCGAAGAACCAAGCAAATATGGGAGGCGAAATCAGCACAAAAGAGAACAAGAAGTAGGCCAAAAAAAGCTGGGATGATGAGGAAGTGGAGTGCCCAAATAAGAGGGACAAAAATTGGAAAGAGGTTAGTGAGATAACACGGAACAAAAAGAAATAGACAGAATTTTTTATTAACTAGTACGTTATAATTAAATTTTTTTTCAATAATTCAGATCTATTCTATGTTACTTGTATGACGCATAACCACAAACTTGTTAACCTTACAACTGGTTAACTAGTTCGGACAATATTATAATTATCTTCAGTTATTTTGTAGATACAGTCCACGTTTTGCCTCCGGAAGAGTTCACTTTTGGCAGCACCTTACAATGATATTTTCTTCCTTAATTGAATTACACAATTATTTTAAATTTTCAGACTGTATTACTAAAGTTCGTTTCAAAGGAGTTGAAAGCACAGAACGCCTATGATAAACGGAAAACGGAGATAGGGTGTCTCAAAAAATGTTATCTCTTACAATAGGTGTGTTCTTTTCGACTGAGATCTCAGTTAATCTCAGCTAACATCGGTAATGTGCGCGTTCTTTTTTATTCACTCACTTCGAAGTGAGCTGAGGTTTCCCCCCCCCCTTCACCCAGATGCTGAATGTGTTGTAAGGGGGTATCAGTTGGACTTGAGTCGGAAATAAAGTGGAGAGGATGAATCAAGCTTGGTTATCGGAGATATCCAGATTTCACATAGGTTATGTTTATATGTTTTATGTCTCTTATTCACGCATATGACGGCAGATCGAGCGTTTCAATTGAGAGGTCGTTCTTTTTGGTGCTAACTCACATTACTTTATCTCAGATCACTTTAACTGAAGTGAGCTGAGATCTCAGTCAAAAAGAACACATCTAATGTATCTAGACTGAGAAGAAAGTAATTGTGATCAGGCCACCCGGTAATCGGTCAAATAACAATAGGTGATAAAATGCAAATGAAGCATACGCAGTGGACCAAACGGCCCATACGTAGAACAGGGTTAGGGTTTATTTATGATTTTTGCTTAACATTTATTATAATTAATATTATAATGAAAATACGAGGCTTGACAACTGAAACCCATCTTTGGTCAGGTTAGCCTTGGAAACAATTGTAATCATTCAACTGACGTTTTCCAACATTAGTAGTATATGCAAACGTCACACTGATCTGTTTATTTCGTTTAAATTTGACAGCGATTTTAAGTATTGTGACTTTGAAATGGCGTTTGTTGTTAACAATCTGTCCAAATAGATAATGCTCGGCCTCATGTTGCCAACGTAGTGAAAGAAAATCTGCAACGGAAGAAATGGAGGATATTAGAGCATCCACCCTATATAGTCCCGATTTATCGCCTTGCGATTTTCACATCTTTGGGCCACTAAAAAAGGCGTTAAAAGGTAACCGTTTTCAGTCGGACGCAGAAGTACAAAACGTTGTGAAAGACTTCTTCCAGCAGCAGCCACAAGAATTCTATGAGCAGGGTATACATCGGTTGGTGAAACAGTGGGATATGTGCTTCAATTGTAGTGGTAGGTATTTGTAACTGTACTTGTCAATAAATTTTTCCTGGACCAAAGATGGGTTTCAATTGAACAAGCTGTGTATAAAGTAAATGTGCACTAAGATTTATATACACACATATTCTTGTGAAAAATAAAAAAAATTATAACAAATTATTGCAGGTGAACATTACTTCAACTATAATATAAACAGCATTATTAATTAAATTTTTCATCGGAAAAATCTGAAGAGTCGCCCTGTCCTAAGTTAATAATTAACGGTGCGATCTCTGTACTTTCGTCGATTAGGTCGTCAAGATCCCCCATTTTTCTCTCCTCAGCTGTAATATGTTTTATGGCGCTTTGCCAGTTTTCGGCAGTCACATTCACCAATGAATCAATCAAAAGTTGCACTTCTTTGAGTTTGAAAGTTATGTTGTTCCCGGCAACTTGACCTTTGACTTGTGCTCATATAAGCTCTATCGGCTTCAGCTCACAATGGTAAAGGGGTGAGCAATGTACAATAATACCTCTACCCTTTGCCATCTCATCGATTGCAGATTTTTTAAACTTTGCCTCACGCTGTCTAGCAATTTGCAAAAGTTCTTTTTTCACCATTGTATCATCGAAATTTAAGGCTTCACACTGCAATCACTTAATTATCGCCATGAACTTGTGGGGTCTTCTCTACTAATCGAGAATGGTAGCTGGCGTTATCCATTACAATAACTGAATGATGGGGAATGTATTCGATCATTTGTTGGAAATACTCCTCAAAAACGTCAGCCGTCATTTCTTCGTGGTAGTCTTTGCTTGAATAAGATGGAAATTCCTACAATCCTTGATCCAAAAATCCGTTTTCACTGCCTATATGGGTTATAATAAGCCTGCGTTCCTTTCCAGGGGGAAGTCTTAATCCTATTGACGAACCCTACATGACAGCTTGTCGGGAATTCAATATATTTTTGTCTTGCCAGACTTTCGAGACGGAGTTTCCTTCATTCAGCCAGGTTTCATCCAAATAGAAAATATTCTTACATTCATTGCAATATTTTTAGATTAACTTAAAGTATCGTCTCCAGCAAACAATATCCGGCCTATCAATAAGAAAAGATTTTCTGTTCTGTTTTGCCATCGAATGTTCATTCCATGAATAATTCTCCATACTCTAGCTCTTGATAGTTATGCCAGGTTTTCGTTATTTTGGACGGCTGCACAACCAATGTTGATATTTCTTTCGCGAAATACATATCATGCATCATTCTACGAACACTGTTTTTAACATCGTCGTCAATTTCTAATGGTTTCTTTCCAGAGTGAGGAATAGGTTCACCGAAGTTCCGGCATTTTCTCCCACGTAAAAATCTATAAAAAGTTGATTTTCCTTCCCCCATCATATTGGCACAGTTCGTAATTATGTAGCGAACACAACTTGTTGGGTTTTGGTGCACAAGAGCATCATGAACGTTCAGGATTACTGTTTTTTCCCACAAAGAATATGCACTTTTGCTAACTGGTTGAACATGAATCGCAGAAAAACTTGAACTTGAAGCCATCTTAATTAAACGAATAGACGTTACTTGCTAGTTGCTGAATACTAACTAATCATCAATCATAATTTACTCTATACAGGTAATTAGATTTAAATATTAACAGGAAAGTGGGTTGTACCTGTATAGGTTAAAGGGTGTGTAGTTCCGTCGCGCCTATGGTTTACAACTATTTTATGGTCCGAACCCCCGATACGTGCTATCAACTCCATTGGGACAGATTTTAGTGAATAGTTTCGGAAACGATACATTAATAATTGTATTAATAAAATATTAACAAAAGTTATTAACGATTTCACAGCATAATGGTTCAAGTTTTTAGGTATTATCTCAAATAATAAGGAGGAAAATCACTAAATTTTCAAATTTAAAGCAAATCTTAAAATAATTTTCATTTCTGCTTCAAGGAATTAAAACAAAAATACAAATTCTAAATGGTCTATGAGTATATTGATCCACGTAGCGCATTGACTCTTAAACAAAGCCTATGGATTTAAAAGTAGGTTATTAAAAACAAAGTTACCTTTCAACCACACAAATTAACGTTAAACAAATTAATATAATATCCTAGTTTTGCACGAATACACACATTTTTATAAAACACCGTTCATCATCACTTTTCTAGTCGGAATAGTCTCACCGAAACAATGTTCCAATGAAATTTGAATGCTTGTTAAACAAATTATATCGTATCAGCTAATATGTTCGATAATTGATTTGATCGTACTCGGAATAGTAGTTTTAATTAACAAGCTTTTAAGTATCTTAAAACATTTCAACACAGAAACATTTTTTTCATTCTACAGTGCCATCTATATATCGCAATTAAAACTGAATATAATAGTTTTATTTAGAATTAATTGGTTCATGTACACTTTTTCAAATGACATATTCAACATGAGCCTGATCTTGGGCCATATTCCAAAATAATGGGGACATGCTTTATTTCTAGGCCGCGTTTACACGAGGCCATTAACTGTAGGCGGACAGGTTACTTGGAGCAGGTAACCTAAGGCAAGTAACCTGCCCGGTGTGGACGACCACGCTTGTAAATCATAGGTAAGTTGCCTGTCAACCTGCCTGGCAGGTCCACTTGCACGAGGAGTGGACAACCACTCGAAAACGGTACCTGCCACACAGCCTGCCTTGCACTGACACCGTGTGGACAACTCATTCGGAAGTGAGCGAATTGGTGACAAGCAGTGCTTCAGTGGATGTTTGCTTATTGTTAAAACATTTTATATACAGGGTGTACCAATCTTACGACAAAATTCGGTATATGGGTTATTTTAAGAGATATCAACAAATGTTATCAACAAAAATAGTATTTTATTTTTGCTATAAAATACAGGGTTTTCCATTTGAAATAAGAAAGAAAATGACAGGTTCGAGTTTCCGTTCACCCTGTATACAAGAAAAAATATAATTGAAATTTAATAGAATACGGAGATATTGCATCATATTACAAAACTATGTTTGGCAAAATACATTTTTTTCCTTCAACATACAACAAGCTACAGAGCGTTGATTTACCTACGATTTTCACATAAACGTGTCCATATCTTTTGAAGGACTCTGTATAACGTGGCAAAACCTTATATCAAATGCTTCGAAAAAATGTATCCAATCCGAAGTCGGTATAATATACAGCGGTTCCCAATTGAAAAATCATATGTTTGGTTTGTAACGGAGTTAGGCAGCACTCTGTATAGTTTGACATAATTTCAAAATATGGACCTTCAGCACATCTACTATTTTTGTTTATAACATTTTTTGATATCTCTCAAAATAACCCATATACCGAAGTTTGTCGTAAGGTTGGTACACCCTGTATATCTCTCTTATTCGTAGTTTTTTCTTTTCAAGTTCTTCCAATAATATTTCACTAGATTAACTTACAAATTCCAGTAAAGATTTCGCGTCAATTATTGTACGTTATCATAAGATAGCACAAAAGAAGCACTTTTTGCCATTTTTAATACAACTTACTTAAACACTGGCTCGCTCACAACTGACGTCGTGTGGACAGAGTCCCCAGTACAGTAACTTGCCTCAGGATACCTGCTCCAAGTAACCTGACCACCTACTGGCCTCGTGTAAACGCGGCTCAAGAATGACAAGATATAAGAAGTGTATATTCATGAAATATACCATTCCACGAAGAATATTTTGCTTACTGTGAGGTATAAATATTTGGTCCGAACAAAATCTATGCAAAAAAATTACTAAACTAAACAGGGTATAATAGGGGTGAAATTATAATATTAAAAACAATAAATCAACCAAGTATTTCCATTCTTTTTTTAATTTCTTGTGAAATTAAACCACAATATTTTTAAATTCTTTATTTCAACGTTTCGGTAGCGTTCCAGCTACCGTTGTCAAGAAAAAATAAGTAGAAATTAATTTTTATCCCTAACTGACACAACAGAAAAAATTAATTTCTACTTATTTTTTCTTGACAACGGTAGCTGGAACGCTACCGAAACGTTGAAATAAAGAATTTAAAAATATTGTGGTTTAATTTCCCAAGAAATTAAAAAAAGAATGAATAATATACCACAAGGAACATACAGAAAGTATTTCCATATTAACATAAAAAAACAAAGTTAGGGCGTTTGTCAGGAAAAGCGCTCTCACGAGATGACAAATCAGAGAAGGAAATAAAAAATACCTGAAAATCAGTTCATAAGAGATTTGGAAATTAGATTACAACAAAAGTCTAATAAATATCAATCTAGAGTTCATATAATAACCTTCTTGATGTGCGTCATCGATTGTTAATGTCCTTCTAACAAATTACGTTGAAAGAAATAGAAAAAAGGCAGGTCTGTGATTAATTCTAATCAAAATAATATCACAATAACGAACCGTTTGAATGTATTATAAACATTAAGTCTAATCTTTGACTTGAAAAATTTGATTAGTTGATGTTTAGATTACACGCAAGAGCGTTCTATCAATCGGGAGAAATTACTTCATTCAAAATAGGATGCAGACGTAGTTTTCGTAGCGGCAATGTGCCTTATGACTTTTTCTAATTTCTTACTGACAGTTCTCGTCAGGTCTGTACTTTGTTGTTAACGGTCAATTATTATTTATGAAAAGTGAATATTCATCTTATTGTTATATTTATCTAAATAATACAAAAATATGCCTAGATACACGGAAAAACATCAGCATTTTAAGAGTTCTCAAGTTTTTTCAGTTAGAAAAAGAAGCTGATAAATTTTTTCCATTGCGATGACGTCCCTCCTTCTATGATGACTTCACAGATACCCTGTATACCTCGGGTGAAATTACTTAAGGTCCCAAAAAATTACCCAATTTTCAAATAAACCTATTCGTTGATTCCAGAGTTACAGCCTGTAAAAAAATCTTGGGACACCCTGTGTTTAAGGTGTGTGTCTTGGTTTTTCAGTACTACACTAATGAGTAACATAATATGATGTATTTGATAAAATAATATTATCAATAATTTATTTACGTTTCAAAATCATTTTATTTACCAGTGTGATCCGGTTTTGATAAAGGAAAGAAAAACAATGTTTCATTTTGTATATTTTTTGTTATGTCAATGCCACCGACAAGGCGTCTGTTTGTTATCCAATTGAAAGTTTTTCTGGACATTGAAAAAAGGACAATCTTTTATTATATGTTGACAATCACGAGCACACTTCATTACTTTTAATAATTCAATTGACAACCAAGAAAAAAGCAAATAATATTTCGGGTAGTTTCGAGGGTAGTCTCGACAATTTTGTATAACAACAACGATGGAACAGGAAATCTAATAAACTTATCATGACCTGTTCCCCGAACAGAAGGAGTGGGAGTTGCTGCACATGTCGGAGCATATACTACGGGCTAAAAGTAGATACTACAGGCAGTGTAGTAAATACTTCAACGTTAAGCAGATTCTACCGGAACTGACCAGATGATTCATGATGGAGCAGATACTTTGAAGTAGATCCTTAAATTTGTAGTATTAGCATGTCCTCCGTTTTTATTCATACCACCCAATGTCCTTCGTGGCATATAGTCAGGGAAGTAGTTGTTGCTTCTTAGTGAACGGTCTTTGTTCTTTGATTTTCAAAGACTTTTGACATCTATTCATAACACGCTTTACTAAAATGACAATTTATTTGCAGAAAACTGTGAATACAGTAGATAACTTCTTCAAATAATTAATAATAGTATATTATTAAACGAGCAATTTATAATAGCCATTATTCACGCTGGGTGACGTTTGCGTCCCGAGCCGCAGGCGAGGGGCGCAAGTCACCTGAGTGAATATTGGCCATAAATTGCGAGTAGAATACTATGCTTTGTCCACGACCCTTGATTTCTTTATTAAATAAAAGCAACTAACCTCCAGTTCATGTAGTTATAATATGTAAACATATCTTTCGATTTTTCTGGGAGCAGTCCTATATTCGTTAATTTTTTTTTTATACCAGTTGGTGTACAAGAACGTTCATTTCCACTATCCGAATTCAATGAATTCATCGTTACAGTAATATAGCAAGTTCGTAACAATTTGGTATTACTAACGTCAAAATTAAATAATTTGACATATATAGAGATGGGCGATACCGTGTAAATTATCAATACAACGTACCGTTATAAATATATTGTTTTGAAATACTTAATACTAGAAAATGTCGTTATTAAAAGTATCAATACTAAAGATTTCGATATTTTATCGATACGATATATTTCAGAAACAAATTTCCTGAACAAAATACACAGATTTAAAAGTTTATTTCATATAGTCGTGAATTATGAACCATAATACACTCCAGTGTATTATGAACCATAATTCACTCTAGTAGATAATGGGTACCATATACCTTTTGTTAGGAGGTAAAATATCGACTTATTATTAGGTGGTCGTGGACAAAAATCTCTAAGCAATGAACTTTAGAGTAGAAATTCCGTTATTATTCACTGAGCTCTATGAAACTCTTAATTTCTGAACTTTCCTTATTAAATTGAGACTTATTAGATAACTGTCATTTGCGAAGGTTACAATTTTTCAACTGAAATTCGTTATTACTCACTAAGCCTTCAACTGAAAATTAGTTAGAAAACTATTATTTTCTGAGTTTTCAATTTTAAAAGTGGAAAATTTGTTGGTAATCAGTGAACTATTGTTTTTAATAGACAGGGTTGCATCTACGTATGGGCTTTATGGGCTCCAGCATAGGGGCCCCGAATAATAAAATAATTGTTGTAATTTAGCCCAAAATATAAAGGTTGGTACTACTGAGCTTAGATATTTTTGTCGAAAGGTCTCTTTTAGTTTTATGGCCATGTGTTTTCTGCAACTTGTAACTTGTACTTGTAAAAGCATACCCAAGTAACAATGAATGCTGATTTATTGGGCCTGTTCAGACAATAAGCTGATTAGTAGTTGACTGATGGTTTAAAAGTACTAACTTGTATAATGAGCTGAATAAGCGCCAAATCAGAAAATATAGATGCCATTATACAGCAGCATCCATAAAGCTGAACTACATACTGAATAAGTGCCTCTTCAGCCAACTTGGTAGATATTGTTCAGCAATATGCTTATGTAGCTGAGCTTGGGTTGAATAAGCATTTCTTCAGCTTATTTAATCCGGTGTTGTTCAGCTATTTATCACTAGCTGAATACAGGCTGAAAAAGCGTTTTCCTGCATCATCTGCTCAGCTATTTAAAAATGGCTGAACATGAGCTGGTTAAGCTCTTTCACAGAAATCTGAACAGCTGTAGCTCAGCTATTCATAGTCAGCTTAGTATGCACTGAATAAACCCTTCTTCAGTAAAGTTGAGAGGCACTGTTCAGCTTTTATTAACACAGACTGAAGAAAATCAGCCCATTTTGAAAATATTGTTCAGATATATACGTAGTCTGTGAACAAAAAATAGTTGCTTGGTGCTGCTTGTGTCAGTTCATCAGGGTGAATTTATGAAGACATCAGTTGCTCTAATAATGATGCTTGGTTCTGCTGGTGGCCGTTCATCATCAGGTTCAATCAAGTTTAATTGAACGTTCAGTACTTCTATACATGATATACATATGTTTATGTAGCAGTGAAACTTTTTTTTCTAATAAACACACAATCGCAGATATTTCTGTATTGTATCATGTAGATTTACAAATACCATTATTCGCAAACATTTAGCATGTGTTCGTTTGGCGCAGAGGCTAAAGATGAATCGATTGTTAAATGATAATCCACGGGTCCCAGGTTCAATCCCCACCGAAGGAAGGAAGAAAAAAAAAGGTAAGTAAAAATATTTGTAAATTCAATTATAATAGCATATAACTGAGGTAGTTGAGATGAATGAATAATATAAAATTCAGAAATAAGAAAAATATATAATGCATATTAATTTGTTTTTGCTTTGAAGGTGAACTGAACAAGAGCTGCATAGAAGCTTTGTCAGCAATTTATATCAGCTACAATACACTACACAATTTGCATGAAGCATAAAGGCAGAACTAGAACGACCGAATAAGAGCCGAAGAAGCTATTCTTCAGTCATGACTGGCAGCCATAATGTCCAGTAATAGCTGTTTAAATTTTCCACTTTTGGGTGAATAAGAGCTTAACAAGGGTTTATTCAACATAAATTTGATACCGATATTCAGCTTAGACTGAACAATAAACCGCTTAAGCGCTTTTTCAATCAATAATCAGCATAAATTGTTACTTGGTTAACTGTGTTGAGAAACCAATTATCGCGGTTTTCAACAATAATCAACCCGTAAAAAAAATTAATCAAATTTATTTTTAATATTCCAGAGCAATTTACTTTCGTTCTTCCGCACTACTACCATCAAATACGCGGGAAATCTAAGTGCGAGAATAAATAGAGTCTCGTTAAAACATTTCTGTAGCCATTTCTGTAGCCATTCATGTATGTGTAATATTGAATATTATGAGTAGGTGCTGATTGATGTGACCTGCTCCTATCCGATACTAAAGGATACTTAACAAATGTGTTTATTGTTTATTTAAATTTCTAGTTAAAAGCTAATACAATTTTCTAAATTATTTATATTGGAAAATATTATGGCTATGATTATTTGGTATTCATAAATATGTTCGCTATAGAAAGAAAAAGTTCGTTGGTTGTCTGTTAAGTTTGAAAAAATGAAAAAGTTTCAGGTTCCCGACTCTTTTTCAACATAAAAATGGACTGGTATTCCATCAAAACTCATCGTAATCCCATTTAACAACAGAAAACACAATCCTCTTTCTCCGCTACTAAGCCTGTGATCGAGGCCGCTGGACATTGATAAAAAGTAAGAATAAAACCAAACCAGCTTATGAAAAACATACATTCAACTCAGCTCATTTCCCAAATGGAGGAGAAAAATAAATGAAAAACAATCATCAAAAATAAAATTTCCTCTCTCTTTTGTAGGGTCGAAAAAGTGACAATCATGTTATGTGGAATGTGGATTATGGAGATTTCCCCTGAATAAATAATTATGAATGAAAATAAAATTTTACTAACGCTCCCTAACGGAGCTAAAATATAGAAAACAAATATAAGACAACAATGACAAATACAAGATTTAATTATTTATCACCTCTTTTCATTAATACTGATCTCACCAGAGACCTTAAATAAGCAAATTTTCCAAATTCCAAATTTTCCTACAACCACTATGCAAAACACGCTTTTTTACACAAATTTTTTACGCAAAGCATGCATATTCTTGATTCTTTTGATAACCGTTGGAAAAGTAATGCGATTGTTTTTTTCACATGTCAAAATCTGACATTTTGGTGGTTTTAACCAATAGCAATACATTATTCTAGCAAATCATTCGGTATTATACTGATAATTCTGCTTCCTTATCGATAATACCTTGTTTACATTGAAACGTCGAGATTTTACTTTAAATTTTGTCATTATTGACAACTAAAAGTGATTCGAAGTTTATTGAAAACTGAACACAAACCGATTCAGTGCCATCACACAAGAGAATATTGAACATTTAATACAAAATTTTAAATTGTTGAAAAAAATAATCTTCCCAAATACAACTCGCTCTTCAAATTTTATCACATAATTTTTTATTCTCATCACTCAAACTTGTTTATTTGAGGCAAAAACATTCAAACAAACCAAATTTAGATAAAATCCCTCGTCCTAACGGACTCGTGATTTTATCAATCGGTTTGTTTTCATATTTTTGTCAAATAAACAAGTTTTCGTGGAAAAGAAAAAATTATCGATAAAATTTGAAGCACTCGTTATCTTTGAAAATTACACGCTATGGCACTTTTCCGCACCGAAATGTCAAACAAAGCTACCTATGACCTGTCAACTTTTTTGACAATTTAATCTAATAGTGAATTTCTCATTGGTTTTCAATTTTTGAATTTAAACCACAAGTAAGTAAACTATTTATTTCATTATTTATTTCAATTTATTAATTATAAAATATTAACCTATATTAAGCATTATTCTAGGAATTATGAACCAAGATCAAAATAATAATAATACAAAATTTTTCAAATTTTACAATTAATTATTCATTTTCTGTAAGTTCCTTGTGGCATTACTTATTCTTTTTTCTTATTCTTTTGGTTTTTCTATTTATTTTCATATAATAAGTTCTTTCTGTTCAAAGTTTTAATAAAATAACTACATAAATTAGGTAGGTACTGTATTTCTTTCATTAATAAATGTGGTTGTAGAAAAAATATTGTGTACAACTTGTACGCAAATCACTTTACCCACTCGCTAGATTTGCTTCTGCGCTCGTGGGAGAAAAGTGACGATTTGCGCACTAGTTGTACAATAGTTATTTACGTAATTAGTGGGATATGTACATTACTAACGCACGCATGTAAAGTTTGCACGACGAGGCCGTAGGCCGAGTCGTGTATTCACATAAGTGCGTTAATAATAATCACACGTGTTATGTACAAAATTTTATCTGCAACTGTTTATTAGTATAATTAACAGTGAAATTGAAAAAAATTTCAATCCAACGTATTTTTAATAATATTAACTGAAAACATAAGGTATTGTGTATAATATTTTGTGAACATAGCTGCAAAGATAAACAAAGCTGTGGAAATAAAAGAAATTAGTAACTAATTTCTTTTATTTTATTTATAACTGTTATATCATCAAATTGTAAAAGTTTAATGAACAAAAAAAGAATTCACTCTCGTTAGCCAATCACATTCTATTATTATCAGAATTCACGCTAAAATGAATGAATCAAATCGTCTCTTTAAAACGTCAAATACCTAAGAACGCAAATCGCTTCTGACAGCGCGTCGTTTGAAACGTCTAAATAATTTTAAAATCATAATTTTACGTATTAAAAGAGAAAAAAATGGACAACAGTAGCCATAGTGAATATGTACGCCTCCCGGAATTAATTTCATTTATAAATGTAAGGGCTCCGGTTAAAAATATGAGTTACGTATATATATTCACTTTTATCTCTTATTCTTTTGGGAATCAAACCACAATATTGTTTTTTGTTTATTATTTCGACGTTTCGGTAGCGTTCCAGCTACCGTTGTCAAGATTAACTAGTAATAAAATTTAAAAAATAATGACTTATGACAACTAGACTAGTTGTCATATTTTTTCGTTGTGTCAGATAGGGACCAAAAATTATTTTATTAATTTTATTACTAGTTAATCTTGACAACGGTAGCTGGAACGCTACCGAAACGTCGAAATAAAAAATAAAAAAACAATATTGTGGTTTGATTCCCAAAAGAATAAGTAATGCCACAAGGAACTTACAGGAGATATATATTTACTCTTTACATTTTTATAAATATGCTCTATAGCCTAGTGGTGGTTGACTATTTTCTTTTTAGTCGTGGAGAAAGTATAGTCTTTTACTAGTGTAGAATGGCTATTATTCACGCGGATGAAGTTTCCAAAACGAGGGAGCGCAGCGAGTGAGTTTTGGAATCATCCATCCACTGGAAGTTTTTTCTTTTTAGTCGTGGAGAAAGTATAGTCTTTTACTTTGTAGAATGGCTATTATTAACTTGGATGATTCCAAAACTCACTCGCTGCGCTCCCTCGTTTTGGAAACTTCATCCGCGTGAATAATAGCCATCATTCTTCACTCGTTGAAGAATATACTATTCTATATTCTTATTATCGCACTGGTGCGGTGATGTATTTAAAAACGCACTAGTGCGGTAATATACGTCATTATGACACTGAAAATAGTGTCAAATCGTACCCGTTACATGACAGTTGTAGATAAACTACTATTAACAATTCAACCTAATTGTGAATTTCTTATTGAAGTATAATTTTTAAATTTGAACTAAAATTAAGTAAACCATTTTTTTTCATTATTTATTTTAATTTATCAATTATAAAATTATTAACCTATTAAAAGCATTATTTTAGGAATTATAAACCAAGATCAAAATATTAATAATATAATAATAATACAAAATTGTTCAAATTTTACAATTCATTACACATTCAATTGATTTTTCTTTTTATTTTCATATGGTAAGTTATTTCTTTCAAAGTTTAAATAAAATGACTATATCAATTACTGTATTTCTTGCACTCATAAATGTGATTGTAGAAGAAATTACTTTTCCCACTCGCTAGACAAACTTCTGCGCTCGTGGGAAAAGTGACGCTTTGGCACTAGTTGACCAAACTACTAATGTAGCACAGCGTACACAAGTGTATAATAGTATATTATTAAACAAGCAATTTATGATAGCCATAATTCACGATGGGTGACGTTTGGGTCACGAGCCGCAAGCGAGGGGCGCAATTCACCCAAGTGAATTATGGCCATAAATTGCGAGTAGAATACTATACTTTGTCCACGACACTTAATTTATTTATTAATAAATAAAAGTCAGTAGCGATTTGGCATATTACTAACCTCAAAATGTTGTGGCAGCTACTTCAAATAATTTGATAAATATATAGAGATGGGCGATACTGTAGAAAGTATCAATACAACGTACCGTTATAAATATATTGTTTTAAAATACTTAATATTAAAAAATATCGTTATGAAAAGTATTAATACTAAAAATTACAATATTTTATAGATACGATATATGTCAGAAACAAATTTCCTGAACAAAATACACAGATTTAATAGTTTATTCCATATTGTACCCCTATCTCTAGTCGTGAATTATGAACCGTACAGTGTATTATGAACCATAATTCACGACAGTTGATATATGGGTACCATATACCTTTAGTTAGGAGGTAAAATATTGACTTATTATTAGGTGGACAAAAGTATTTCTATAAATACATTGTTGTTATTTATTATGTTCATATTTTAATCCTCTTTCATTTAAATTATGTTCGTTAAGAGCACATGGCTTTAATTTTTTGTTTTCCAAAGATAAATAATGTACCTACCTGTTTATTTTATCTACTTTGCAATTCGAACGGACAATATTATTATCATTAATAGACCGGTTTCGACGTGTTTGCGTCCAGAAGCTCTGAGAACATCAATGTCAATAAAGGAAACGTTAAATATGCGATAACAGTGACATTCCCACATCTAACCACAAACTAAAATTCTATTTGAGAAAAAACCTGACGGCTTTGTAGAGATATTTACTTTATTCACAATTTACAGCAAATAAATTGGCATTTTAGTAAAGTGTCTTATTGATAGATGTCAAGGGTAATAGTATAATTTTATTTTAACGCCTTACAGTCTTTGAAAATCAAAGACCAAAGACCGTTCACTAAGATGATATCTACCCTATAATGATGAGGCGCAAATACGTCGAATCCGGCTAAAGTGGTTAGTTTTATACCAAATCCGTTTAATTTTGAAGTGTAATTCAATGTCCTTCGTGGCATACGAGGATGTATTGAAATCTAGTTAGCCTAGACTAGTTCCATGCATAAACAGAATATTACGTCAGTGTGAAGTTGGACGTCAAGAAAGTGAACCAGAGTTACACAATAAATTAAATTGTGAAAATCGAAAAATTGGAGTCATCATCAAGTACCTGTATTTAAAGGGTTAGGTAAGCAGATTTACGAAGATATGCTTAATACCCTTGGTGATCAATGTCCTTCGTCCTCTCCAAGACCTAAGAAGTTTCGTGTCCAAAAATCTGATGGAAAAGTTCTTGCTTCAGTTTTTTGGGATTGCCATGGAGTAAACATGATTGATTTTTTGGATAAGGGTAGAACAATAACCAGAGATTACTATTCGACATTACTGACCACTCTACGGGAAAAATTAAAGAGAAAAGACGCGGAAAGCTATCCAAAGGTGCTTTGTTTTTGCAGGTCAACGCCCATGCACACAAATTTCATGTTGCCATGCAAAAAATTCGTGATTTAGGGTTTGAATTATTAGAACACCCCCCTTATTCACCAGATTTGGCTCCGTCCGACTATCATCACACTCCTCAACTGAAAAAAGTTTGAAAGGTCGTAAATTTTCTTCCAACGAGGAGGTAATAAAAACTGTGGAGGTCTAGTTTGCAGAGCAAGAAGAAACATTTTTTTGAAAGGTCTAGAGACGTTGCAGATTCGCTGTAATAAATGTATCCAATTAAGGGCGGGTTTATCAATGCCCGGTTAAATCTGTCAGCTACGTCTCAGCTATCTCTAGCTGCCAGTCAAAGTCTCGGTTACAATAGAAAGCGTTTATCAATGCACCACATAACGGACAGCTAGCTAACTGGAGGCTAAGGGCCAGTTGTACATTTCAAGTTCACCAGCAGTTCAATGTTGACTATGGTTTAAGGACAAAATTAAGTTGTACCAACCTCGTTCACGGCTGATCGACAGTTCATAAACAAGATCAATTGAACGCTGATACCTTGTCGGTTCAAAGGTGGTTCAACCTTGATCCTTCATTTTTTTGACATCATCCTAATATATTAATATAATAAAATGGATTTTTTGGGAGAATTAACTGATGATGAAGATTTTTTGGAGTTAATTGATAACATAGAAAATCCGAGATTGAGACAGACGTATAGGGAACGCTCAAATCATTTTACTAAGTGGAATGATCGGGATTTTAAATTCCGATTTCGGTTATCAAAACAAGCTGTACAAATGGTAATTGATGAGATTAGAGAAAATATTATTTCTAAGACAAATAGGTAAGCATCCTAATTATTTTAAAACTGAAACTATCATTTATTTGTTGTATTCTTACTGCAATGTTATTTCAGAAATCATGCTGTATCCCCTGAAGATATGGTGTTTTTAACATTGAGGTTTTTGGCAACAGGATGTTTTTTGCAAGTTACAGGCGACTTTTGTGGTGTAGATAAATCTACTGCAAGTAGGATTGTACACAAAGTTACCAGAGCTATAGCTTCTTTAAAGCATAATTTTATTAATATGCCCAATGATGAAGAAGAAATCACTGCAACAAGGCAAGATTTTTACGATATTGCAAGATTTCCAAAGTGCATTGGGGCCATAGATTGCACACACATCAAATTACAAAGTCCTGGTGGGCCCTATGCAGAAACCTATAGAAATAGGAAAGGTTTCTTTTCATTGAATGTACAAGTTGTTGGCGACTCGAAATGTATAATAAGAAATATTGTCGCTAGATGGCCAGGATCCTCACACGATTCTAACATTTTCCGAAATTCTAGACTGAGATCAGATTTGGAAGATGGAAATTTTGACGATAACCTTCTGGTTGGTGATAGTGGCTATGCAATAAAGTCATATTTAATCACCCCGCTGTTGAATCCACAGACACCAGCTGAAAATATGTTTAATGAGGCTCAAATTAGAACTCGGAATCCGATAGAAAGGTTATTTGGAATATGGAAAAGACGTTTCCCCATTTTGGCTGTTGGAATTCGCTTAAACATTGAAAAAGTGGAAGCCATTATTGTAGCTTGTGCAGTATTACACAATATTGCCATTCAAATGAATGATGAAAATCCTATAAGGAATAATGACGAAATAGAAGCTGCTATAATATTCACAAATAATGTGAATAATGGTGTAATCAATAGAGACAATAATCATGGTTTAAATGATAATATTCGGCGTGCTCTAATAACACAATATTTTGCAAATATATTATAGTTTTCTTTACTACTATTGAAGGACATGTTTATGTAGTTTATACAATTTTACCAAATGTGTTAAAACCTACAGTAGAAACCAGTTAAATATTGACAGAATATACTTAGTTCTTTGAAGTGTGTTTGTATTTTCCCCTCCTCTTAATAATAAGTAGGTAATATAAGTAAATTATATATATTTATATACACAACATTTTACAGTGAAGTCACTAGTTTTTTTTTAATATCATTTGTTTTTCAAGCTTTAGTAGCTCCATTCTCATTTCATGTTCTTTTTTCAAATAATAGCTTCGTTCTTCAGCATCTCTGTCTTGAAGCTGCAAGTTATGTTGATGCTGTTCCTTCATATGGGTAACTTTTAAATTATGTTCCTCTAGGAAACACTTTTGCTGCATTTCAGCTAAAGCAATTTTAGAATAGGTCCATTCTTCTAATCTATAACCTAAGGAATTCTTTCCAACTGCTCTCTTAGGACGTTCTTCATTTTCTTTATTTTTTGTACATAAAGATTTATTTTTGGGAGCTTGTAACATGGCTGGTGTATATTTAGCCCAAGTTCCTTCTTTCTGATGATCCTTGCTACTTGTTGGTGTGGCGTTTAGCAGCTCATCTGTCTTTTCACCAGGCACATCAAAATCTATGTCCATATTTGCAATTTCAAATGGGCGTGCATCAGATGTAGTGATCTGAATGGTTTCTAGAAACATATACCAATAGTTATACAAGATAAAATAATTAATATAAAAAATAGTTACCTGCTACAGTATCATCATCAAATTCTGAAGGACGACCTGTTAATTGTGTTCCTATAATTTCATAAATATCATTGTCTACAGTGGTGACAACGATATCTTTCTCAGGTCCACCTCCTGTACCCGTGATATATTTTTTTTGATCTGCAAACTTTTTCTTCGTTCTTTTTTTTATATTTTCATACTTGTTTCGCAGAGTTTTAACATCCCTGTGATATTCTGCACATATACCATTATATTCTTTCTCTAGGTTAATCCAAGCATCGCCTTTTATTTTGTTAGTGTTTGTATCTGATTTTTTATTTTCAATTGAATCCTTATATTTCTTCACCAAACTTAACAATACATTTTCTTCTCTTGCAGTGAAATTTGTAGTTCTTGTATATTTTTTGGCGTCCCCCATGTTTATAACCAATCTATGTTCACCACTATGGTTCACCACGTTTATAAGCTAACCAAGTTAATGACAATACAACAGAGACAAGCAAAAGAATAAAGAAGTTATTTTATAGAATCACGAAACACAGAACCGCCACGAATAAGCCCATAGAGGGCCATATTTCAGTAGAATACATGTCACGGATAACATATTCTCTATTTATAGAACTACCAACATTAGAAAAAAATCACATCATCGCCGATCAGTTGAACTAAAGTCAATATGAGCTGGAACAACGCGCT
Organism: Galerucella pusilla; assembly: GCA_910591695.1. Lineage (NCBI taxonomy): Eukaryota > Metazoa > Arthropoda > Insecta > Coleoptera > Chrysomelidae > Galerucella > Galerucella pusilla. The sequence goes on from CAJUYI010001164.1 coordinate 62,277, forward strand.
CTTTTTTGAACTGAGATCACCTGTGACTAACAGTTCAGTTGATCTACTGATGAACGTTGTTTCGTACAACTCGGCCTAAGTGTAATTGAGCATTTGACAACCTTGTTCGGGTTATGAACGTGAGTGTAATGTTGTCAGAGTGTAAATTTCTCATTTTAATTTGGTGTAAAGGGGATCACCCGTTACATGAAATATACATATTATTAATTTTACCTACGACCCCCCCTGTAATCAGTCAATAACACACAGTCGGTATCAATGTAATAACATCTATTACGCACTGTAAAAAAACGCACAGCTGTAAAGTAAATCGCACGGCTTCTCTAGCAACATCTTAGCAACTGTCAATAGACGTCACAATTTTATTCAAAATTTAATATTTGAAAACATTCGATATGGCCACGTTTAACTATGAAAAGCCCAAAGGGCTACGTATATGTATTGATTATAATTGAAAAATGGACTTTCGATTATCAACAATATATTAGTAATGATTAAACGTTAGTTCCTTAATGTACTTCTTTCATTGGTTATAGAGTAATAGAGATGGAGTTTACCAAGCACCTCTAATTATGTAACTGTTATTTCTTATGCTTATTATTAAAAATACAAGTACAAGTAGGTCGTAGGTAAAGTATAGTACGTAACTCGTGTTGTAATGCATTTTACGCACTCACGAAATTACGCACTCGCCGCTACGCGGCATCGTGCGTAACTTTTCCATTCGTGCGTAAAATGCTTCTTACCACACACGTTACGTAATATACTATTATTCGCATATTTTGTTATAACACACTGAATCAAGAATATAGAGGTGAAAGTTATTATTTTTCTATTTTACCGTAACTCTGACAGCATCGTGGAAAATTTAACTTGTCAGTGTCAAAATTGTGGTACTGTTATTTTTATTTCGTCTATGTTGTGCTTTGATGAGTTGTTTGCATTTGAGCATGTCCACAAAAAAAAAAGATTTCCCAATTTTACGGAGTCAGAGCGACAATTAGATACTTATTAAAGTAGCCGTTAACCATAAAAGTAAAATAGAATGCAAAAAGACGGATGCTGTGACTTGGCGAGAAAAGCTGGAATTTGTTGGAGTATCATGAGAACACTGGGTTTAGATAGTCGAAACCGACATTATCGAGCTCTTCAAAGGTATTCATCCGTTCTTCAACAGTATGTGGTCGTCTTTCGTACTCTACAAATTCCAATATTTCGCCAAGCTCCTAGCTCTTCATCGAAAAGGTTGTCAAGTTCTTCAAGATCCATTGACAATATAACAATGAAATAAAATACATACAGAACCTGGATGCTAATAAACTACTATAAATGAATCAAATAAGCCTCACGATTTCACCCTAAACGATAATAACACAATCAAATTTAAAGTTGAAATAATCTTTGTTGCAAAATGTGAGCAAACATGAAAAAATCATGACACAGTTGTCAGTTAGAATCTATGGTTATGGAATAACGGAACACCACTTTCTCGTATTTAACTGTATGTTCTAAGGCAGGGGTTCCCAAACTTTTTTGTACCACGCCCCCCTCTGGTTATTTGGAGACCCCCCACGCCCCCCTACACATATCAGCTATTCTCTAATTTGCAAATTAATTGTTTTTTGAACAAAGGATTTTTGATCTGTTTTATTTTAAACAATGGCTTTAATTTTTTACAAACACTTGACCATTATGTCAAGTGAATATTCTTTATGTGGAAGCGTGGAAATTGGTAAAAAAAATGTGGAAATTGAAACATTACAAAAACAATTTTGAAAACTTAGAAAGACTTTATTTCAAAAATCTGAGGAAATTATTTTTGTTATTTTTTTTATTTATTTCATTAGGGTGTCACGCCCCCCCTGGACTTTCTCCACGCCCCCCCAGGGAAGCGCGCCCCCCAGTTTGGGAACCACTGTTCTAAGGGTTAACATCAACTTGATAGTGGCAGCTAGGGTAGCCGAAAGTTTGACTGCCAGCTAATGCAAACTGGCAGTTGAACACTTTGACCAACAGCTAAGATTTAGCCGAAGGCTACAAAATTTAACCGAGCATTGATAAACCCGCCCTAAGAGGAGAATATGTTGAAAAATAAAATATTTTGACATTGAAATTTTGTTTGGTTCTATAGTAATATAAGAATTTTTCAATATTCATATGTATAGCCAGGAAAGTATAGTTGTTGTTTCTAAGTGAACGGTATTTGTTCTTTGATTTTCAAAAACTCTGTAATGCGTTATAATTAACAACTTTTGCTTCACTAAAATAACAATTAATTTGCAAGAAACTGTGAATAAAGTAGATAACTTTATTGTTTTTGTTTTTTTTCTGCTTTTTCAATAGAAAACTCATTATTTAGTGAGCTTCTAGCGAAAAATTCATTTGAAAAATATTATTTCAGTAAATTAAGTAGAAATTCCGTTATTATCCAGGAAGCTTCACGATTTTTAATATAAAACTCAATATTCAATCAAATTTCAACTGGAAACTCATTAAAAAGCTCCTTTTTGCTGAACGTTTTAACTATTTTAGTAATAAACTTGTAATTATCAACTGAGCTTTAATTTTTTTTTAAATAAAAATCTATCATCAGTAACTGTGCTTTCGCGAGGAGATTTTTCTAACAAACTGTCCCTTTTACCCTGTTACCCTTTTCCATTATAAAAATAAATTATAGTCACGTGGGTTAAACGAAAGGCCAACATATTTTTTCATGCTGGGAAATTCCTCAATTAAAACAAAATTTTTTTTCAACCTCGTTGGGATTAACGAAGTTGCTGTAGAAAAA
>CAJUYI010001165.1:0-19985 GCA_910591695.1 Galerucella pusilla
TAACGATTGTATTTAAGGTTTTAGATAATGCAGAACTTTTTATGAAGAATACCTGTTTTTCATAAAATCAATATTAACATAGTTTTCCATATGTAGCCAACTTACGCGGACACACTGTATATGTTTTTTTTTTCATTTTGTTGTTATATATATGTTTTTTTTTCATTTTGTTGTTATATATATATTTTTTTTTGCCAGAGTTTTTTATTGATACAGTTTATATGGCTATACAAAATCTTATATACTGATATGAATTTATTGTTTTGAGTGTTATTATTATTATTATTCAAAATTTTTATTTATTGTATTGTTTTGTTTGTTTGTTGGGCGCCAATGATTTTTTTGAAATCTATTTTATTTCAATGGTATCATACACCACTTACCGTTTTTCCAGGACTCTTCAATACTCAGGGTGAGTTCAGGTATTAAATTATTTTACTTTTTTGGTTATCTTTTAATTCTGTTTATCTTTTTTTTTATTTACTTTTCAACTTTAATTATATTCAAAAACTTTTAAGGCCGGTCCTGTGTCCTTGCCCTTGAAAATGTTCAATAATATTAAATTTGCCAACCTTATGAAAGAAAAAAAATTAGTTTTGTGATCAGTGAAAAATTAATAAGTTTATTATTATGCTTTTAAGTGTATTGATACAGATTTAAAAATAAATATGGAGACAAAATTTTTTATTATACCCTTATCTAAATGGTCTTTCGCTCCTGAACATTCACACTAATGAAAATTAAAAGCTATTCCTTATACTAGTTATGCAACTTTAACACAAAAGGTGTAAAAAGGATAGTATACAAATTTATTTTATGATAATATTTAAAAACATGTGTTTCAACAAAATGGATAATAATAATAATAATAATATTGCTTTATTTAGAGGTAAAATCAGTATAAAATATATAATTTAAAGTAAATAAATAAAGCCAAGAGCCGATAAGTTAACACTTGTTTCGGCAAGTAGATACAAATGTAATTTACCAATAATATAAGAAACATGATAAACTTAAAACTAAAACTATACTAATACAATAAAATTTAAAATATATAGATAAAAAGATTATAGATTATAAATAAATAGATTATAGATCATTATTAAAATCTTATAAAATATAATTATTGTTTAAATATAAGAATATTAAAATTTCAGAATATAATAAAAGCGTAAAATATTAAAAGTAAGTACCTACATATTACACAGAGTCTATTATATTATATGAATGCACGAAGTTCACCAGGATATGCATAATCATAATGTATGAAAAAGAAAATCGATTCCGACCATTTTTTATTTTTTTATTTTTCTATATCAACGGAAATTCTAGTAAATCAATAATAATGTGGCGCTCAGTAGTAAATAAATACTCTTTTAATCGTTTTTTAAACTGGTTCTTATTTTTAATTTTCTTAATTTCTTCAGGGAGGAAATTATATAATTTTTTTGAATAATAAGAATAGGATCGTTGTGAAATTGACTTTCGAACGATGGGCAAAACGGTATTTAATTTGTTTCTAGTATTGTAAGAATGTTGTGAATATTCCTTGTTTTCAGAGAAGTGAAATTTAGTGTTAGTCCAAAAATAAAATAGTTGCCTCATATCCATAATTTGAGTTTCTTTGTAAAGTTTGTCAGATGGGTATGTATGTTTTTTCGACATAATAAGTTTTAAAAATCTTTTTTGAAGAACTTCTAAAGAATTAATATGTACTCGGAGAGCGCCTCCCCATATAACAATACCATATCGTAAATGACTTTCAACTAGTGAGTAATATAGGGTTTTCATTATGTTTGGTGGTAAGTATTTCTTTAGGTATTTAAACTTATATAGAATTATTTGAAGTTTTTTAATAACATAATTTATATGAGTATTCCATTTCAGGTGTTGATCTATAAATATTCCCAAGTATTTCATTTGTGTTACAGAATTAATTTTGCTATTATTTGAAGCATTGGGTTCAGTAATGTCGAGTTGTTCAAAAGGGGAATTCCCAGGTTTATTACAGCTGAAGGGTAGAAAGTGTGTTTTCTCAATGTTAATAGTTAAAAGTTTGTGGTCAAACCAATTTTTTAAATTGCGGAAGCCGGCTTCTGCTAGATTTTTTAATTCTTGCCATGTATTTGCTTCGAAAAATACAGCTGTGTCGTCGGCGTATCCAATGATCTCACCTGCATTCTCTAAAGAAAATATTTTATTGACATATAGGTTAAAAAGTATTGGTCCCATTACTGTGCCTTGAGGTATTCCATATTCAATGTTTTTTTCATCACTTAGCTCTGTCTCTAATTTTACCACTTGGGTTCTATTGCTTAGATAACTCCGTAGAAGTTCTAAACAATTTCCCCTTATGCCCATCTCTTCGAGAGTTTCTATAAGTAGAGTGTGACTAACCGTATCGAAGGCTTTAGCTAAGTCAATAAATATACAAAGGCAAGGCTTTGCTTCCTCCAGGGCAGTATGTATTTTGTTTGTTAAAAATAAAATAGCATCTTCTGTTGAAGTTTTTTCTTTAAATCCAAACTGTCTTGGTGATAGCAATCCAAATCTATTGATAAACGGCATCATTCTTTTTTTTAATAGTTTTTCAAAGATTTTAGAGAAATTAGTGACAAGTGAGATGGGCCGATAGTTGGTAACTAAAGTTTTATCTCCTCTTTTAAAGATAGGTATTACAATAGTTTTTTTGAATACCTCAGGCCATATGCCACTTTGAAAACATTTATTAGCTATGTACTGCAGTGGCTCTGCTATGTACTCGGATATAAGCTTTATTGTTTCAGCTCTGATTTCATCTATTCCCGTTGATTTTTTGTTTTTTAATTCAGAAATTATAGATTTTATTTCTTTTATTTCTACTGTTGATAAGACTATTGAATTGGGAAGTCTGTTTATAGTATTTTTATAGTTTGGATTTATATGTATTTTTCCCGCGAGTATTTTGCCCATTTCCACGAATCGTTTATTAAATTCATTAGCTAAATACTTTCTTTCGCAGATTAGTTCACCGTTTTCACCTTTTATTGAGACAATATTTTTATTATTTTTATTATTATTTAATCCATTTAAATCTTGGATTACGTCCCACAGTTGTTTAGGATCTTTAGAATTTAAGGCAATTTTCTGTTGGTAATATTTGGCTTTAGTTTTGGCAATTAAGTTAGTTACTGAGTTTCTACAAGATTTATATTGACTTTTGATTATTTCGTTATCCGGATCCTGTTTTAATTTTTTAAATAGGTCACTTTTTTTGTTTATAGATCTTAAAACCGAACCTGTGATCCATGGCGCAAGTTTCGAGGTTTTCCGCTTATATATTTTTATTTCTGTTGATTCAGTTATGAGTTCAGATATTATTTTTATTAATTTAGTCATTGCAGTATCCGCGTCTACTTCTGAATATATTACCTGCCAATCTACTTTCTCGATCAAATGCTTTAGTTTGTTTTGATTTAAATATTTTATGTCATGTCGATAATCTTTTTTCAGTTTTGTTAAATTTGTATCAAGTATTAATTGTAATATGGTTGATGAATGATCTGTAACTTCACTCTTTAGCACTAAAGGTAATATCATGTCTTTTATCGGACGTTTGGATTTCAAAAATATGTGATCAATACAATTTTTTTGTCGTGTTGGTTCATTAATAGTAGAAAGGTAGCCGAATTCGTGTAATACATTAAGATATTCAGTACTATATTTATCAATAGCTAAAATGTTTATATTTATATCCCCGATAAAGAAACAAAAATCATCTGTTTCAGTTTGAGTAGTGTCTAAGTAGGACTGAAGCGTTTCGTTAAATTCTCGTATCGATGAGGCTGGCGACCGATATACAGCGGTTATTACAAAATTTACTCCATGTTCAGTAATACGACATCTCAAAAACCTTATATTTTGAATTGTTATTATTTCATAGTCAAAATCATAATCATCTTTAACATACATCAATACCCCATCATTCTGGTTAAAATCACCCTCATTATATATAACATTGTATCCTGGTAAGCTATATAGAGTATAATCAAGTAGTTTCCAGGTTTCAGTAAATATTATACAATCAAAAGATATGTCTATATTAGATAAAAGAACTTTAAATTCGTCGACGTTTGCATTTACGCTGCTTATATTGTTGTGTATAATTTTAAAGTTATTGTTGTGATGATTTATACTTAAAACTTGTTTGCATTCATTTTCTGTGTCTATATTATATGTTTTGATTGTATCTGTTCGAAATTCTCTAATGTATTTATCCATTAAAAAAAAAATATTTACAAACAATAAACTATAACTATTTAGAGGATAAAAGCACTTAAGGATAGATTATTTAGTTGATCCCGAACCTGATCGGGTTCTGGATTTTTTTGCTTCAAGATCGAGTTTGGATTTCAATTTCGGTGTTTTTACCTCCTTTACTATCTTCGTATCTGTCTTTTCCTTTGATTGTTTTTCTTTTTGAACTGTCTGGTTTTCTGGAGTAAATATTGCTTTTCCTTTAGTAACTAACGGTTTTTCTATGCACGGATGAATCTATTACCTCAACAATGAGAGATAAATATCAGAGTTTCATTATCAATTATCACCACACACATGTAAGTTGATGACTCAAATTATAATTTATCAAATACCTTTTCTTCTTCTACGTTTTGAAATTCTAATAATTACTTCCTTTTATGTTTCAGACCGCTCTGGGCCTGTCAGTCCTTGATTTGGATTGCTTCGCTCAGGTTCCGTCGTCAGCTTGGAGAATGGCATCTAGTTTCCATTTATGGTTTATTTGGAAGGTTTATTAACTTAAATGGATATTTACCACGGGATTTTTAACAGGAACTTGTTGAAAAAGGTTAGTTTCACTTTTTATATATAATTTGAGTTGTTTAATTTTATTTTAACTTAAATTTTAAATTATTTTTATAACATTGAAAAAATTTCCTTTTAATTCTGTATCTCTTTACAGCTCAGGGACGCCTTCCTCCTCGTTTCTAATCAATAACAACGTAATTCCTTTTTTTCTAAAATCAACAACCATGTGTCTCTTAGTTTTAAGTTTATTTTATATCAGCTGACCAATCAAATTCATTTAATAATTTTTAATTTTTATTACATGACTGGAATATTTAATTTTATGTTCCTTTTTTAATATGAAAGTTTATTATTAATATCTTTAAATACTTCATTATTGTTTTTATCGTTTAATTTAAAAATTTTAAAAATTATTTGACATTTGTTTTTAGGGGGCGTCCATTAATTACGTGAGGTATTCTAGGGGGGGAGGGGGTCAAGCTAAATCTTTCCAAATCTCACTTAAGGGGGAGGGGGGGTCTTGGCAAATATCACGTAATTATTTTTCTCGCAGAAAGCGGTGTAAAGTTGCGTTTTAAAAAAAATTACGTTAATATTCACAAATACTAGTCTTTGCTGGTCTTCAATAAAATCCAACACGTTTACAGTCCAAATAAAGGTTTTAAATAATCTCGCGTGAGATTAGGGGAGGGGGGAGGGAGTTGAAGAAAATCTCACGATATCTCACCAAGGGGGGAGAGGTGGTCGAAAAATTCTCAAAAATGCCTCACGTAATTAATGGACGCCCCCTTATTTCTGTTACTAAGGTCTTTTCTTCCGTTCAAGTTGACAAATCTAAATTCACTCCATAGACAAAATTAATATATTTCTCTATGGTTCACTCTTAGTTATCTATGTTCATAGATATACTCTTTCTATTTTTATGTCAGATTTTATAACCTAACTAATATTTTTTTATTTTTCAGGTTCTTTCTTTTTAGATTAATATTTGCCAAGAAACCTTTTATAAAGCTTTTGAAGATTGAAGACTCTGAAAAATTCATATGAAAAGGATTTTAATAATTTAGAAAGAAGTTATCAAGATTTCTGTTTTAAAGTTCGGATTTAAGTTCAAATATATTTCAGGTGATTGTTTATTTTTATTTTGTCCAGTTTAATTCAAATTTTAGTTTATTTTTAATTAGTTACATTATACAATTTCAAACTGTCTTCTCTAGTTTGATTTATTTTTGTTTATTGATAAGAGAGATTTCCCTTTTAAATAGTTTTTATTTTTAAAATTTTATATCGAAGTAACCCTTGTTTGGTGTATGTGATGTATGATACTATTTTCCATATCAATACATCTATATTCTTGGACTCTAAAAGTAGACTTTATAGTTTAAATCCTATGTTTTATAAGCAAACTTACACCATGCTGTTATTTTACTTAATACGCCCTTTAATGATCAACAAATATTTTCAATTTGGCCCTCACTCTGTATTATATAAGAAATCAATATACATTAATACTAACCTACTAGCGGGGATTGTCGCGTAGAAGACATACCAAGAGGAGATGGTGGCAGCATCGAGCTAGGATGAAGTAATGGAATCATCAGGCCTTGAGGTGAGATGTGCGGGGTCGAAAGATGCGGAGGTATTCGTGCTTGTACTTTTTCTCTTTCGCGGTGAGCTCTTTCTTTTTCGCGTTGTTCTCGTTCCCTTTGCATCTGTAGATCTCTTTCGATTAGCTCACGTTCGACATAGTCGTCCTTTCGTGGGTTAGTCAATCTACGATGTTCCTCTTCCATTTTCAACCTACAATAGTTATTTACGTAACTAGTTATGAAAAGAGCCATATTGTTCAACAAGCGTAATATTTGCCAAAACGAGCGCTAGCGAGTTCTGCAAATTACACGAGTTGAACAATGTCGCTCTCTTCATAACGTGTTTACGTACAACGTTTTATCTAATTCCGCGCTTTCATAATATTCAATAAAATCTTCAATTACAATGATAATATTGAAGTGGATTCAAATGGTGTTAAAAGTATTGTTACTATGAAGTATTCACCGAGAAAATTGACTTACTTTAAATAACTGTGTCCTGAATAATGTTGTTTTCAATGTTTATAAATATTAAAATACTATTGAGTTGAAATAATGGGGTAATTGTCAGTTTAAATAATGAAATAATTGTCAGTTTTGACAGTACCTACCTAATTAATAAATTATTCTTCGAAACTCATGTGGTGAATGATATATGAAGGTTATGAAAAATGTGACGTTACCTAACGTCAAGGAGTGACTCAAAGTGTCACATTTGATAGCGGAATTAGATAAATATAATTTAATGTAAAATAAAATGTTTATTAATATACCAAATTTCGCTATACAAAATTGGCATAGATGGAGGACAAGTTGTGGGGAATTTATGGGAAATATTTTGACAAGTGTCACTTACGGATATACTGAAAATGAAAGATATTTTAAATGTAACACCCTGTCAACTTTCGGATGTCACATTAGACCTGTCTTATGAAGGGCAAAATCGAATTTTAATGGTCTTACCCCCCAAATTGGTTCGTAATAATTCAGAAAAAAGTCAGATTATTAGAAAGCGTTAACTTGATATTAAAATTGAAATATTACAGCTACTTTCACTTACCTTTCATGCATATATATTGGCATTCCTGCTCCCGGAATAGCATAAACAGGCATATATGGATGACCCATTGGAGGCCAGGGTGATCTTAATACTCCTAGTCTTTCATAGTACATTTGTTCATCTAAAGTAGATAAAGGCATGCCGGAATACAAGGGATATCCCGCCATATCTAAACCTAGAGGAGGATGAGGAATCCTGAAATAGAAATTCGCAACATTGAAATCAGGATTAAAAATCAAACGTGGTATAGTCAAAAGCGCTCTTATCGTGCGGGTTCATAGGTCACTAACCATATGTATCAAATATTAAGACACAGAGGTTACCAAAATAAGAGATTACAATATATCCGGAGAAAGTAATGATGGTTGATGTTTCCTACACAGTGGTTGACGAATTTCCATAGAAAGTGCATTTGACACAACTATGCAGAAAACCTCGTTATTTTCTGCCAAGGTAAAGTCATTACCAATAGAGGAGTTCAGTCTAAGGTCAGTGTGGCCAACAAAAAGTATTTTTTTCTGACAAGAATGACAGTTAAGGTCTATCATTCAAAACTAAATATTATTGCATGTTTTTTATCATTGCGAACATCTATATTGCTTTATTAAAATAATGAATACACCGCCGAAGCTTAAATCTTGAAGTTTAAAATGACTTTTTAGCTGAATACTCAACATATCGGTGGCCAATAATTTTAGGAACTCTTGGCATGTCACCATTTCATTTCTGTTATCTGTCACTAGTTATGTCAGATGTCAGTGGAAAAAGTAATTAGAAGAATAGAGATGCAACTAACTAGAAATGCTACAAAAATCTAATCAATCGAAAATGGACATACACAATTAAACGAATATCAACAAAAATAAATATAACTGACATTTGACATAACTAGTGACAGAATAACAGAAATGGAATGGTTACTTGCCAAGAGTTCCTAGAATTATTGGCCACCGATATGTTGAATATTCAGCTAAAAAGTCATTTTAAATTTCAAAATATACTCTTCGGGGGTGTATTGATTATTTTAATAAAGCAATATAGATGTTCGCAATGATAAAAAACATGCAAAAATCTCCATTCTGTCATTCTTGTCAGAAAAAAACACTTTTTGTTGGCCACACTGACCTTAGACTGAACTCTTCTATTACACAATTAGTCGCTGAAGGCAGCTTTCAAGTTCTCCTCAACAAAACCAAAAGCTATTCTTTTCTCCAGGGGGCAAAACTATAATCTCACAAGCTTAACCTTAAACAATACTCCCTTTCAGTGGTAAAGCCACCTCAAACTTTTTTGACAAGAAACCAACATGGAGACTACAGATCAAGTAACTAAAAGCCAAATGTTCAGACAGAATAAATCTTATAAAATCAATAGCTAATCTCCAGTAGGGTGCAGACGAAGGAGCATATAAACCCCCTCTTCATTTAAAACGTCAAAGAATACTCGTGTCCTACTTTGCTAGAATATCTGTCCAAACCCGAAGCCAAGTTAATTAACCCTACAGTCACCGTTCCTGCAATTATCTTCTCTAATATCACTCCCTGGATCAAAGAGGAGGTGGTGTAGGATATGTCGTCTATTCTTCAACTACAACATCCACAAGCAGATTCTCCACCATCTGTAGCACACACACACGGCGAAGTTATACGCGATACACCAGGCACTAACTATCACAACAGGAAGTAGCTCAAACATAGCATATAGCATATGTGCCAGACTCCCTATCAACACAAAAAAAACCAGTAGCAGAAGACATTCAAAACATATGTCACAAACTAGTGGTAGCAGCACTAAAGGAACAATAATTTGGTTACCATCCCATGTTGGTATTATAAAGAATGAGAGTTGCCATGTCAGCCAAGCAAGCATGTTCTTCCAATAAAACCATTAAAAACTTACAGCTACACCAAGTTGTCCAATCCGAAATAAAACAAATGATAGCATAACTTCAAAACAACATTCTTTACAACCGGCCCTACTGCCCGATCTGGATTCCGACGACATTGATCTACTCGTGATGCTAACCTTGTATTATTGCAAACCCACATCTCCTCAGCAATAAATCATCAACAGGATCTCGTAGCAACTCTCTTTAATCAAATTTCCAGAAATGCAATAGTGAATAAATCCTATGATAAGGTATTCATTACTAGGTAACCATCATCAAAGTTGATTAGGGCCGAGAATGGTGAGTACTTGCTTGGTCAATGCAGTGTTTACAATATAAGTACTTGTATAATCTAAATACTATGCCTAACCTCCTAGGCTGACTATTGTAACAAACAGTACAATAAATTGGTGGCTGAATGGATCAAGCTATCCAAAGCCAAAAAAAAAATTACTGAATAAACTATCACAATATAATCTAGATGGCGACATTCTCTTCGTCATATAAAACTTATTAACTGCAAGATCATTCAGTCTCGCTCTCAAAATGATGGTGTCCTTCAGGGATCTGTATAAAGTCCCATCCTATTTATTCTTTCAATAAACGACACATGCGCCAACTTCCCCACTCCCATCAAATATGTTGATGATTTAATTTCCCACTGCCATGGAAAGTGAGTTACATCTTTAAACTTCTACAAAATGCAGTAAATATGCTGCAAGATAGTATCAACAACATACATCTCTCCTTATCTCCAAGTAAATCAAAGGTCATAATGTTAAAATTCTCGGGCTGATTTTAGACTCACTCCTTAATTGGAAACTTCATATCAACACACTCACTTAATACTCAATATCATCAAAGGTTTCTGTCATTATCACTGGACATCCGACGAAAATACTAAACTGTTCACAATACAACTCTCTCTCGGTGATTTCCGTTCTAGTCATGCTGCTAATCTATACTGTGCAACAAATGAGCCACCCCTCTTCCTAACACGTCAATTCCTTCTTCTTCCAACTCTGTTTACCCATTGTTCTACTCAATGTCACAGCTTCACCCTTCCAACACTATTTCCAAACGTAGCGTAAAATCTGTTGCTCAACTTCTTTCCACATCACTTGAAAATACCAACCTTTCAATGACCACTCTGCGACCCCACCCTCATTTCCCCTTCTTGGACTAAACAACTTCATCTATTCAATAACACTTGTCAAATTCAATAGACATGAGTCGCCTAGCATACTTATTGAGAAAGCATTCTTGGAAATATTGCAAAAAACCCCTTGTATTTACTTTCTTCAATTAATTCACTTAATACTATCTTCACGAACCATCCAATAGTTCAAAACATCCATGACATCTATCAAATACTCTCAGCTCGTGAGGTAACAGCCTGTCTTATCTGGCTGACCACCATGTCAAAGGAGCTCTTCCCTTACCACGCCAGAAGACATCAAACTCTTATTCAAAAAGTCCGTCAGAATCCTGGCAAAATTTTTGGCACAACATTAAAATAGCCTTTAACTATATCCAACTTTTTATTGGCTGTCTCTCCCTCGATTTCTTAACCAGGAGAGAGGCTGCAATCATTAGATGATTGCAAATCAACCATACCACATATATTTATTTATTTATTTACGGGCAAGCCCATTTTAGGTATAAATTACAATTTTAAAATTATAATTAAAATAAAATGAAAAAATATGAAATAATTACATGTCATACAATAAAGAATAAGTAAAAAGAGGTTAAAAATTTAAAAAGACAAAAGACAATAGACAATAAGCTTAAATAAAGCATTAACATTAAAACATTAAAGCTCGGTATTCAATAACTGAGTTTTAAAGTGATGAAAGGGGGTGTTAAACATCTCAAGATCATTATGAGTATTGGCTAATCTTAACATTCTTGGAATACAGCTATTGAAAGTATTGTTTAAACGATAAAAAGGTACATAAAATGTTTGTTGCTGTCGGGTTGATCGGGTTTGAACATGAAGATTAATTTTTGCTAGAAGTTCAGCACAACTGCATCTGCCATTGATAATGTTGAAAAGTAATGTCAGGTCTCTCTGTTTCCTCCTAGTTTCCAAGGCGGGGATGTTCAGAAAATGCTCTAACAATTCGTAATCGCAAAAGATACCCAATTTATAGGCCATGTATCTAAGAAAATTGTGTTGGACATTTTCAATGTTCCTGCTGAGTCTTATGTAATGAGGAGACCAGACAGAAGAACAATAATCTAGATGGGGTCGGACAAGTGAACAATAAAGGACTTTAATTGCAGATGTGTCAGTAAAATCGTGGGTTAGCCTTTTGATAAAACCTAGCATTTTCATGGATTTATGGATAGCTGTAGGTATGTGTTGATTGAAGCTTAAAGTGGGATCTAGAATAACTCCAAGGTCTTTGATTTGATTAACAGACTCCAAGACATGACCATTTAAGGTATAATCGAAAGTAGTGGAAGGTACATGGGATCGATAAAAGCGCATGACATGGCACTTAATAACATTCAAATCCATGCCATTTAAGGAGCACCAGTTTGATAGATTATCAAGATCAGACTGAAGCCTGAGAGCATCAAAATATGTTTGAATAATTAGGAAAAGTTTTAAATCATCTATTGATGTCTTCTGAAAACCTTCCGGTCTGCCGTTACTGCAATAGGATATTCTGCCAGATATTCATCAATACATATCAGCGCCTAGACCCCAAGGGTTCAAAGGGACCAAAGGATAAAAAACGGACCCTATATTAAGACTACTCTGTCCGTCCGTCTAACAGTTGAAATTTTCATAGATGCATTTTTGTTGCTGCTACAACAAATACTAAAACCAGGGGGCCCCCATACAACAAACGTTATTTTACGCTTGTTATAAAATGGGAAATATAGCTCAATGGTACGGTTCAAACTCAAGTGTCCCCAATACATTTTTTTATTTCTAAAATATTAATCATTTAAACTCCAAACTCTGTTTGCCGTTTTTATAGAAGGTATAGTGACTGGTACATCACGTGGTTATTGCAACTCAACCCAACTCTTTAATTTAGAAAAAACCTACTTAATACAACTTTTCTGTAATCATTATGCCCTGCAAAACACAATTCATTAATTTGTCAACATACCTGTCTTCTGGACGATACGGTTGAAAGCCACTTCTGTTATTAAGATCTGGTAAAGGGGCTGCTGGATAACGATCAACGTGATTCGTGGGTAATCGGGGCTCAAAGTTGCGTAAAACCGAACTACTTGGTGAAGCAAAAGGAGGTACGTCCACTGATCCTTTCGATTTGTCCGGTAATTGAACACTACCTGCAAATTAATTATGAAAAATATATTTGCCAATCGTGTTATGTAGCTGTTGAAAAATCACGTACTCTTTAGTACTCTCTATTCATATACCTAAGGTCTGTAGATGCTTATCGTGATGGAATTTCTTATGTACCGGGTGGCCAACTAAGAACGGCCGTCGGCCATATCTCAGGAGTGGATTATAGCACAGGTTCGGGAAAAAAATTTATAACAAAAGTGGCATCGAGAAACGCCTGGAAATTATTTTCAGAATTGTAGGGCCACCGCTAGAGGGCGTATTTGACAGTTGAAATTTTAAAATGCAAATTTTTTCAAAATTCACTCAATTAAGGAGCATATTAAATATTATAATTAGATTCCTCGACAAATTCTGCATATTTTTAATATGACAAGTTCAAGTCTATCTCTTCAAATAAGAGGTTGAGGAGAGTGGGGACCTTGTTACGAAAAAACGCCTGTAATTCGGGTTCTGCTTGACCGATTTCAATAAACTTGATGTTGTTTGAAAGAGCTTTTGTTGAACAATCGAAAATTTGTAAATATGAAGTAATCTGATCAATAACATATATGCTAGAGGGCGCTGCTTTATTTTTTTTAAATATTGTGTTTTCTCGTAACAATTTTAAATGGAGGCATACAAATTGAAGTACGTCTTTAAAAAGTACACTACATTAGTAATAAAACACTGCAAACTGCAAGGCAATATCTCTTTCCTAACCTGAGATATCGTAAGAAACAGGTAAAAAAATTTGCATTTTAAAATTTTAACTGTCAAATATGCCTTCTAGCGGTGGACTTACAATTTTGAAAATAATTTCCAGGCGTTTCTCGATGCCACTTTTGTGCACACGGTACAGATGAAAAACATGATTTTTAATATGAAAATGTACATCTTCATTCGTTTTCGGTTGCAACCCCTGAATCAACCGAACTTTGTCTTATCCACCAAATATTCAATTGACGAGACTTTTAGCTTGTATTGAGCGAATTATTTATTTAGGTAATTTTTTATTTTGGAAATTGTTTACTGGCTTTGAACTAGTTGAGAGTAAACATGTGCGGATGCGTTGTATGGGTGGATGTCAACACGGAAATGTATATAGTGAAGATTTGACGTTTGAAAGAATTATATTACTATTTTGAGCTTATAATTTTCCTTCATTTCATTTCTGTCTACGATTTTGATGAAATATATGAAGCTATTCAAGATATATCTCAGGAGATTATTACAGATAACGTGGATGATATCATTGAGTTTGTTGAGGCACTTCTCAATATAGGATATTCAGATAAATGCCTGAACATAAACACCTATTATAGTTGAATGAAGAATTCCTGAACAGATGTCGTATTAGTAAATATTCTATTAGACAACTCTTAGAACACCATTTAGTGAAGCCAACAGATCGGATAGTAAATATTAATTTACATTATTATTTACCATACTCATAACGTGAAATAATAACGTCCGAGAACTAATAAACTTTATCCTCATCAATTGGCAGCTGACATAAGGTTGACATGAAGCTATAAAATCAAAGGTTTTCGCATGTTAAGTTAACTATGTGGTTAATCGAAGATTTAACGAAACCTGTATAAAAAAAAACATTATCAACCAAATTTTTCGAAGTTTTTCGAAGTAGAAATGACTGACGGTTCTGTGATTTTTTGTTTGATATTTGTTACCTAAAGTAAAATTGTAATTTTGGCATAAAATATACAGGGTGTTTCATCGGAAAAGGTAATAATTTTAACAGTAGGTGGACATCACTTTGATGACCTATAAATATTCAATGTGTCTCTTCTACTCTTTATAATCGAGTTTTATAAATTTGGTATATTTATAAATTCTGAATTACCCTTTATATTATTTTGAAAATTGGTGCACGTAATAATCATCATCTATAAACTCCATCAAAGCACCCCAAAAAAGATAATCCAAATCCAGCGTAACAAAAATTTTCAAAATTCGTATTTCCTCAAAACAACACCCTGTATATGGATTTTCAAAATCTGTCTTTATAATAATTGTCAAATTATGACGGTAAAATTTTTATTGTATAACTTAAAAGCAAATGAGTAGATTCCATTTTTTATCCACTTTACATTTATAAAAAAATATAGTTTTTAGGAAAGACGAATTTGAAATTTTTTGTTAAGTTGGACCTGGACTACTTTTTTGGTGATACTATAATGGGATTTCCAGATAATTCTTATTACATTTACCACATTTCACAGTAATATATGGGGTAATTCGGAAGTTGCGAGGTGCAAAAAAAACTAAATTGATAAAACATCCTGTATGTCGGTTATAAAATGTAGAAGACACATCAAATGTAGGTTTTTGGAACCACCCAAAATGATATCTATCTACAGCTGAAGGTAGAATTAAACACCCAGTATATTAATTTCGATAAATTGCCGATAAATATTTGTCTAACAATTTAAGCGGCAAGCATTATTTCAACTTATGACCCATAAGTCTGATGTCATTTGTACTGAAGACATTGGAAGACATTGGTAGAAAGACCGATCGACCTGGATCAATATGCATACAGACCAGGAGTATCCACAGAGACAGCACTCCAAGTAATCACTAGGGCAATTCGTCAAAAGCAAATTGACGAAACAAGGTGCAGATGGATATACTGCATGCTGAGAGGCCGAACGATCTTTTCAACCTTGATGGGTGAAACATTATCAGCCCGGGTTTCAAGGGGGTGTCCTCATGGAGGAGTCCTGTCTCCTCTAATATGGAACCTTGTGATGGACGGACTGATGAGGAGACTCAAAAAGGAACACCATACTATCTTAGGATATGCGGACGATCTGGTCAGGCTCTGAACATAGTAACAAAATGGACGGAAGAGGTGGGTTTAAGTATAAGTCCCACCAAATGAAACATAGTACCCTATACCAAAAGAAGGGACCTGGTGGGATTGGGACCACTATTCCTTCAAGGTACGGAGATTCCAATGGTTATGGATATTAAATATCTCGGGGTGATTATTAACTCGAGATTAACATGGACCAAACAAATGGAAAAAGTAGCAACAAGATCGGAAACCACATTGATGATGGCAAGACGGACTTGTGGGTAGAGTCCGCGAATGATACACTGGATATACAGTGTAGTGGTTAAACCCATATATGCGTCTTTGGTCTGGTGGACAAAGACGACACAAAAGAATGCAATGATAAGACTGGGCAAAGTGCAAAGACTTGCTTGTCTCAGTATTTCAGAGTGCATGAGAAGCACGCCAACGGCAGCACTAGAAGCCTTATTTGGCCTTACTATATGGCAACTGAACTTCTCCCAGTCCTAAATATGAGGTAGAAATACCTCACAGAAAGAAATGGCCCGACACAAGCAGACTGAAGTTTCCCCGAGAAGAGACCTGGTACACAGAAGGGTCACAGACTGGGGAAGGGAAAGGAGTAGGGGTGTAGAGTGAAATGAGAAACACAAGATGCTCCATCTCACTAGAAGAACATACCTCTGTATTTCAGGCAGAGATTTATGCTATCCTAGAATGTGTCAGAATTTTACAAACATAGGACTGACACTCAAAGGATGAATATACTGACAGCTGACAGCCAGGCAGCCCTTGCAGCTTTAACAGCCGCAAGGTAACATCCAGACTGGTATAAGAATGCCAGAAAGAACTAAATGAACTAGCAGACCACATTAAAGTAAGATAAGTGTGGGTGCCGGGACATAACGTAAAAGATCCCCTGCATAAATTAGGGTTATATAACGGGGATTTTAGCTGCAGACTTTGTGGCATGGAGACCGAGACCGTAACCCATATCATATTTAACTGTGAGGCACTGGACTCGTGGAGACAAACAATCTTAGGAGAAGCCAAGTATATGGCACACATCCAATGGACCTATGTCGTCTACTCGAAGGTGCGGGGATAACTGGATGGGTGGACTAAATGAGGGAGAAGAGTACAATAAGCCAATAGGCAGCAGAACGGCTTCCAAAACAAAAAAACAAAAAACTAATGCTTTGAAAAATAAACAATTCCTAATGAACTTGAGAAGACAAATTAGGATTGTGGTGATATTTACTGAGACCTTAAAGATCTGTTGTGGGTTCTTTTTTCTATTTACTTACAAGTGAAATTCTCAGAGATTCGTATTAGTCTTTCAAGTGTTGTGCCTTAGGATTCTGAATTGCTATGCAATATGCAAGGTTTTTTTTGTAACAATGAATGTATTTTTCTCGAATCATTATCTTTTCAATAATTTTTTCATGATTTTGTTTATGTGACCCAATTATTTAAATGTGTTTATAGAATGTTACATTTATATCATAAGTTCATTCTTGAATTATATTTTATCAAAAATCAGTAACGAGAAACTCGCGGCAACTTCAACTATTCAAAATTTTAGATTGTTGAGATTGTTTTTTAAGAAGGGGGAGGAAAAATAATATCCTTCAAGAAGGGGAAGGGTGAATGGAATGGATTTTTTCAAAAAAAGAGGAAGGGTGAATGTATTGATTATTTTTCCTTGTCTTCTTAAAAATATTCTCATTTAAAATGTTGAACAGTTAAGGAGTCGCGAGTGTCTTTTATCTCCATTTAGCATCTCGTATCCATATGGCGGGAGTGTTTAATAATTATTGCATAAATATATTATTATTTCACTTCAATTTGAGGCGACTACTTTGCATAATTTTAACCATTATTATTGAATATTATTTCGTTTTTGTTTGATTTCGTGAATTTTTTTCAAATTACTTAAAGAATGAATCGTAGGTAGTTATTTTCAAAATTATCTATTTATAACATTTCTTTTGGTGCAATGAGTATAATGGGTCTATTGAATAAAAAAAAAGTATTGGCTTCTACTTCCTCTTATTTAAGTATTTTCTTAGTATAAATTGAATAAAAGGTCAGTGACTACTCCATGTAAAAGGGATTACTTATGGCCATAAGCAAACTCTTCTGGTTTGAAGTAGTTACTTAAAATATAAGGATTTTTCCAGTACTGGCTTATTTTTATTTGAATAAAAATAAGATCTGTCTTAAATTAGTAAGTTATAACTTGACAATTTTTAAGGTACCTATAAAGCATCCTTTTTTCCTACGGTAGTTGCTAGTATATTGTTAAACATGGTGGACTTCATAAATGTTCGTAACAGGAAGAACTACAGGAAGAGAAGAAGAATCAGCCCAAGCAAATCTAAGCTCTTGTTGCGTTTTGAAAGTGAAAGTGTAGACCATATTTCGGATTATTTTTTTCCAGAGAAAGATGAATCCAGAGGATGTGCACTTGCATCTCGGAAAAAGATGGAAATATTTCTACGATATGTTAGTGATACCGGATTTCAAACAGGTATAGGTGAAGATTTTGGCGTTCATCATACTACAGTATGCAAAACCATAAGTGAAGTAGCTGATTGTATATTAGAAAAGGCCCACCATTGGATAACATTTCCATCTAATCTAGATGCCATGGAAGAAGCAAGATTCCAAATTCCTACAGTCATTGGTGCTGTAGATTGCACTCATGTTCAAATTAAAAAACCACCAGAATTTGGCGATGATTTTATTAACAGAAAAGGATTTGCTAGCATAAATGTGCAAGTAACTTGTGATGTAAATGAATTACAAGTGTAGACGCTCAATGGCATGGAAGTGTTCACGATTCCAGAATTTGGAAACAAAGTTCCGTATATGAAAATGTGGCAAGATTTCGGGGTAATTTCTGCCTTCTCGGAGATAGTGGATATGGAATTGCTCCTTGGCTATTAACACCTTTTAAAAATCCTCGAAACCGAATTGAAAAATTATTCAATATCACTCACTCTAAGGAAAGAGTTGTAATTGAGAGTTTTTGGACAAGTAAAGCAAAGGTTTCCCATTCTAGGACACAAGGTTAAAACATATTTGTCAAAAGTTCAAAAAATTATTGTTTGCTGTGCTGTTTTACATAACATTAGCAAGCATTTACGAGATGATTTTGAGTTTGCATTAGATGAACTGGAAAGTCCTGGAGACGCCGATTACGTGTGTGATGAAGCTGACTATTTCACAAGAGTAAATTGATAACTGACAAAATTTGAAGGTTTTGAACAGGCAATTTTTTGTCTTGTCGCGGCAATTTTTTGACATTTAATATATCAAATCTATATAGAGAACCTTCGAGAAAATAAAAATAAAGAAAAAGAATCCTCAGTTTCTAACTTAAATTCATCACAGGTTATGATGCAAAACAATCCCCATATTAATGCTACAACGTACAATTAAAATAATTGTACTTTTTACATAAATAGGTAATTTTTTTTTCATAATGTTATTATTTTTTTGGCTTTGTATAATTGAAGTTTGCGATAAATAAAACGTTTAAACATATGATTTTTTAGTTTTTCTCTCATGAAATAGTAATGTTGAATACCACACAATTAAAAATTTTGTAAGGTAAAATTTTTCTCTTGTCGTATTCAAGTTTGTTGCTTTTAGGTAATTTTGCTCATGACATTTAATCCAAAACCACTCGCCTGGCGGCTTGTGGTTTTGTTAAAAATGTCATTCGCAAAATTGCCAAGCAAAAACTTTCATGACAATCGAAAAATTTTGCCGACAAAATTTTCACTCTCGTGGTATTATATATGGAAATAGTACTACTATCCGTCAGAGAAGCACTGAGAAACGTCAAGCAATACTGGAGACAAGTTCGGTGATAATATTTAAATACTAACTCAAGTTAAAGCTGGATGTTAAATGTAGACTGCCATACTGAATGTGTTCAAATAAAGCAGTTTTCTGATTTTTATAATTATTTCATTTAACTAACAAGAAGAACAAACACAATATTTAGGCCAATTCTGTGCACATCTGTAAGCAAATCTGTAACGTTCTGTAAGCCTATAGGCAATTTGCAGTTCTGCGCTACCTGTAGCTTATAGAAAAGCTTATAGAATCGTAAATATTTCCGATCAGGTATTATTAAAAGTAAACACTTGTAAATATAAGTAAGTGCTTATAAGTAATCACTCAAAATTCAAAAGATTTTCCCAGTATTTACTTTCGAGAGAGTTCTAGTTTTTATTCAAATAAAAATAAGTATTAGCTTCTACTTAGAAGTTTTAGCTTTTTCTTATAAGTTATGACTTGCAAGTTAATATTTTTTTTTTATCAATAAACTCACTGAGTTGAAAAAGCTTATAGGATACCTTTCAAAATGGACCATGCCAAGTGGTTTGCATTATTTAATATAATCGAATTAATTAGAGACAGAGAAGGAAGGTGTGGACTTGAATCTATATAAAAATATCCCTTTGTAACTAAAAGCGATCACAACATGCAAA
>CAJUYI010001165.1:19995-65014 GCA_910591695.1 Galerucella pusilla
CAAACTAAACAAGGATGAAGAAAAATCCAAATTACCTGAATTTCTTCTTAGAGTTTCGGAAGAATTGGTCTGATTAGTTGCGGCAGAGGCAGAGGTGGACTGGTCAACGGAGGTGGTAGTATTATTCGGTACGGTCTGTTGCGCTAAATTACGCAATGCCGCGGCAAACGAATGAGAGTACTGATTTGGATTACCCGGTCCGGGACCGGAAACCGCGTGCCCGGTCGTCGTTCGAGGTTTGGTTGAACTATTCGTAGATGAGAGTTTCGGACTGCTCGCTATTCCTGAAAATTAACATAAGTACCACTAATTTGTAACGAACAAATTTAGGTCAATTATGAATTTTTCGAGTTTTAGTACCTTAAACTAAAAACTCCATGCAAAGTTGCTAAGTTATAAACAAATTTTTAATATACAGGGTGATTCATTAAGAATGTCCAATCTCTGAACTGTAGATTTTAGACCTCAAAATATGATAATTCTGCTCAACATGCCTTATGCAAATATTGCTAGTTTCCGAGATACGGGGTGTTCAAAATTTAAATTTTGATTTTCGCAATATTTTTTTATGTTTCCACAATTTCTCTTTGAAAATTGGCAATTTTACGTTTGTTTTTTTACAGTTTGGAGTTTATCCATTACAAACAATCAAATATTTTCTGTTTATAATGTATTGAATGGTATAGTGTATTTTTATCATATTGATAACGAAAGAGCTAATTATAAACTCAAAAACTCGTCTGAAACACTTCAGGGTAAGAGTTCCGCATCCGAGGATCTGAATTTTTTGTTGAAACTCGGAATTTAGTTAGATCATGTAAAGACCTTCTCAATGATATATAAAATTTTGCGCGGAAGCGTTCCGTTGTGGAGATATAGCATTTTAAAGTTAGATGTCGATGGACCCTTTAGATAGGGTTTCATAAACCCAATTTTAATGAAAATTTCTAAAGATAATCCTAATTACGTTGTCAACTGGATTTTTAGTTAAGATTAACTATGTTAGGGCGCAAAATTTACACAAAAGAAGGAAAACAAAACGGCATTCGAAAATAATCAGATATAAATGATTTTAACAGGAGAAAAATCGGATAAAAGATAAAAAGGTTCGACTGCATTGAACCTAACCTAACCTAATCTTTATTTTATGATATTTACAAAGGATACATTGTTTTTATATGGTTTATTTACGATAAAAAGACGATGACGTCAGTTTTAGTTACTTTCCTGCTTATCAGAATAAATATTAATTTACCAACTGTAAATACAATTTATCCTCAACAGCCAGGGCAATTTACAGCTAACGGGTTGGCAGAACTTCAAGACGTTGTCAGATAAACTGGTAAAATTCTCCATTCTGTTTTGACGTTTATTGACATTCGATCATCGTCTGATATTTACAAGTTTTTTTGGTGCTTTTAAATTAATTGCTTCTTTAAGATTAAAAAAACAGTTATTTTCATAACTAATTATTTAGGCAAATCTGCAGTGTGTGGTTAATACAATGCCGAAGCAGCTGAACAGAAAATGTCAAGAGATGGTAACATCTTTGTTGAACTATTTTGAACGAGAATGCCGAAATGGGGCCCGCTTCTCCCGCTTACTGCTGTAAGAGACGTAAGTAATAGTATTCGCTATTTGTATTCATCATTATTAATATTATTGTTACATATTTAAATGTAAATGATTAGATGTTTTTAATGTTAGGTTATGTAAATCAAATATGATGTATTATTCTTTTATAAATTGAAGTAATTATATTGTAGAGAGTTGCAGAAGCTTTACAAGTTAGCGTTACCACTGTTAACCGTATTGCCGCCAAGCACAATAGAGGTGAACAGCCTAAAAGCCCACCTAAAAAGAGACAACGCATAAAACCTACTGTTGAAATTGATAACTTTGATCAAAATGCTTTCCGAAATGTTATATGCGAAATGTATGGAAACAGTGAGTATATTGAATTTACTGTTTTATTTTATTCACAATTAACTAACACAATATTTTTTCAGAAGAACACATAACCTTGAAAACTTTAAGAGACAAACTCCAGGAGCGTGAACTCTATAATGGTTGTTTAACATCACTCTGGAAGATAGGGAAAAATATTGGATTCAAATACCAAAAAGATGATCCTCGTCGTGGTTTAATGGAGTTGCCACATATTGCATTAAAACGTGTACATTTTCTACATGAATATGTCAAGATAAAAAGGGAAGGTTTATATAAATTTGTGTTTTTGGATGAGACCTGGATATTTAAAGATGGTACTGTTGGACGTTCTTGGCAAGATTCTAATAATAGAAGTGTTAAAAAAACCAAAATTGGTGGTCCAAGGTAATTGAATAATTAAATTTAGCAATTAATTTATGATGTACTAACATTCCTGCCATTTTAAGACTTTTCCAAATATTTACTAGTCACACTATTTTATTTAAATCTATATAATTATTAATAGTTGTTTTGAGCTAAGCAGTATGTCCAAGAAACCTAGTAGTAATTTGTTATTTCCTTATTGTAGGTATATAGTATTGCATGCTGGTTCCTCTTCTGGATTTATTCCTGGAGCAGAGCTGGTTTTTTCTTCCAAAAAACAAGATGGTGATTACCACAGTGAGATGAACCGAGAGAATTTTTTGCATTGGTTCGAATACCAGCTTTTAGTGAACTTAGAAGAACCTACCACGATTGTAATGGATAATGCAAGTTATCACAGTACAGTGATCAATAAAGTACCAACAACAGCTACCAAAAAGGCTGATATACAGAACTGGTTGATACAAAATGATATTCCTTTTGAAAATACTTTCTTCAAAACCCAATTATTGAATTTAGTACAACTGTAAGTTGATATGATAAACATGTTTCAATATATATGGTAATACTTGGATAACTTATTTTGTTTAAATATATGCATTTTTGTAGGAATAAACCACCAACAGTTTATGAAGCTGACATATTATCTGAAAAATATGGTCACAGAGTGCTTCGACTTCCCCCTTACCACTGTATGTTCAACCCAATTGAACATATTTGGGGCATAGTTAAAAATTTCTATAGAGATCATGTGGGAAGTGATGGTTCTTCCACAGAACAAGCAATAGGTGTATGGAAAAAGTCCTTAGAAAAAGTGACACCTGATATTTGGTCAAAGACAGTAGAACACACTGAAAAAATCATACAAGATTGGTGGGATAGAGAAGTAGTATTCGATAGACAGGATGTGCCTCCACTTATTATTAATTTTGATAGTGACGATGAAGATAGTGATGATTTTGTGGTGGAGTAGTGGAAATCTTGTGTTCTATTTTTTGTATATCTTTATCCAATTTGCTTTATTTCCACCTTTTCAAAATCACTAATAACTATTATTAAATTAATTAGGTACAGTTATTTTATAATACACAAATTAAAACAAAAAACAGCCTGTTTTTTTTTAATTCAATGAAGACTGCCAAATAACATGGTGGACTGTTTTGAGTGACCAACTCAAATAAAAGAAAAGTAGTTCTGAAATTATTGTGGAATTATTTCAGAGGTACATAAATGTTTAGATTAAATAATTGTATCGTGATAACCAACTAGTTTACCTATTTGAAATAAAATGTATATTCACAAGTTATTGTTTTCATTATTAACACAAGTAAAACTGCAATACAATATAAAATCAGGTAGGTAGTGACTTAACGTAATTGCCATACAATCTTAAAATTATTAGCAGAAGGAGCAGAGACTTTGAGCATGAGCAGGTCATTCCAGTTGTTCATAAAGAAATGTTGACAGAGATACGAATGGAGCATCTTAATTCAACTGCCCAATGTATGACTGGGTAGGAAATAGACTCATTAGATCACAAAATTATTCAAAGGATCTAGATTCACTTCTTGTTTCACATAATGTAGCAGTGATGACACAAAAATATACCTTCATAAGTGAAGAGATTAATATCAGACCATCTACCTAATCATTCGTTATATATAGAAATTCTATACATGTAAACGACCACAGTATAATACTGATAAAATGGGAGATTTTTTATATCATGTAGGTAACAACATTTTATTTTGTGTATCTATATTTTTCATTCTATTTTTATTATAATAAATATAATAGATATTATATAAAGGAACAATATTTAAATTTGCATGAAGATGATTACAGCTTGTATTGATTCCTTTTAGTGTAAACCCTTACAGTGCTCTTGAAGATGGTTCTATAGAGTATAGAATAAGGTATAAGGACCTACAGTTCGTCATTCAATCCTCTTCTATGTAAAATAATTGGATGTTAATTTGAATATATAATGGTTGGACATTGGTTACTGTTTCTTGTATCTTATCCATAGTTTTTCATGAATAAATATTTATATTAAATTAATCAAGCCTATCATAAAAGCCTTTTATTTTTAAATGAATATTTTTGACTCACGCCCTACGAGGCACGGAACAATGAAAAAGAAGAACTGTCAATCTAACATCAGATTGACTTTTATAGTTTTCGTTAAGTAAAGGAAAAAAACTACAGCTTGGCAACATCACAATATTTTGTTTTGCAACGACATCGTCTTTTTATCGTAAATAAACCATAGCATCTATTAATTCTTGGAATGGATCTTTGTTGTTTTTCCTGCACCAACGCCGCCACTGGTATTCTACAACTAATCTCTACTCCTGAGGCCATAAAAAGTAATCGGTTGATTTTCTATACAAATAACCCATAAAAAAATTCTAACTTTGAAACGCTGTATCTCCGCACCGAAACGTTTCCGCGCACAATGTTATATATATCGTTGGAAAGGTCTTTACATGAGCTATCTACCTGCTGAGTTCCATAAAAAAAATTCAGATGCTCGGATACGGAACTCTAGCCCACTTCAGAGTGATTCAAAGAATTAAACAGAGTTGTGAGCGCTTCTACATGTAAATAAGTGTTTAGTTAGCAACTTTTGCTATATTCTTCCTGTATAGTGAGCCGCAGGTAGCGAGGACAATAGAACCATAATACATAATTACCATTCAAATATATTTAGAAGTGATAAATTTGCCGTGTCAGTGCACTGTTGCTGGGTAGGAATAAGATCCTAGATTATTCAGTTTAATTAATTAATTAGTTCTATATATAAGAATGATTTGTAACCTTAAAAAGGGTTGATTTGTGAAAAACTTGCAGATGATGTACCTAATCAAAATTCCATTTCATCAGAATCTGACGAATCTTTAGCTCCAACATAAATTATTATAGATTCAACGTTTCCAACCATGATATTGTCCAGTTGCCACATCTTCTGTTCTTCCTTATGCGTATATCTCACAACTTTTTTCCAGTTCTCTGCAGACACTTTTGACAAAGAGTTGTTTCGTGCTACGACATCCTTTATTTGCGCCAATATAAGTTCAATAGCATTTAGTTCGCAGTGGTATGGTGGTAATCGTAGCACAGTTAATTTCGTCAATTACATTTTTTTGAATTTCGATTTGTGCAGTCTTACAATTCGCAATAATTCTTGTTCTACTAAATGCTAATCGTAATTTTTATGTTTAGGTTCGCACGTTCAAATATACTACTTATTGTCCATATTTATTAGCTTTTGGAGAATTGAGATTGAAATTATTTATTTTATCCTGCCTAAATTCTAATGTTTATAATTTATTGCGGTCTCTTATCTGAAATCGTGCTATCAATATGATAAAAATATATTATATAATTAGGCCAGACTTCATTTTTCCAAAATAAAATTTGATACTCATGTAATATAAAGATTAATATTCAACGAACAAAATGTATATGGTGAAAATGTATAAAAGATTATTAATATACAATTTTAAGACAGAATATTTTTCATACCTTTTTCCAATGAAATTATGTAAAAATTAATTTATCACCTTTTATTTATTATTTACAACCTTAACGCTTACCAAAGATTGAAAAAAAATTCTGATTGAATATTTATATTTTTTTCCGCCGTGCAGCAGAGTCGCGCGGATGCGGAATACATACTTAGTTTACTGAATTTTTTACGGACAAACCATTGATCGGACGAAAGAAACGCAAGAGACCTTTTTTATTGCAAAACACTTCCCCTACACGGTGATATTTTATTCTTCTCCACCTTCCTCCCAGCGTGTATTAATGAAAAATTTCGAAATTGGTTTTTTTTCCAATTTGGGAAATCGATAGACTGGTAAACTTTTTTTTCTATTAATCTAGATACTTCAGGGTACTTATAATTGCTAATTACTTGTACTTTTGGTCTAAAATGACCAAACTGACTGGCCTAAATATTCACCACCGAAATTACAAATACTCTGAACATTAAAATGTCTTAATGTAATATTTATACTACCTTCAACATGATAATAATTGGGCAAAGACAAAATCTTTGACGAACACTTAACTTCCATATTTTTTACACCACTTTTTGTAGCTCGATTCGTACAAATGAAACACGATTTAATATATCAGTATATCAGTAATGCAAACAATAATTCATTTTTTAAAAACCACACTAACTAAATAATACGTTAAAATACCAAACATATTTACGTTGTTTTTCACTGTCATGTAAAGTCGATTTGTCACGCGAATGCCAATTGAATAGCAAAGCATTTAATCCGCCAAATTTTGGGCGTGTTATTTTAACATCGAAGTTTGCGCATTATCGATAAACTCCGACGTTCAGTTTGCTTGATCTTTCGTTACATTGAGGAGAACGGTGTAAAAGGGTGAAAACGCAAGGGTGAGGGTGTCGCGTTAGGCCAGTCACTACTACGACTAACTTATAATAATGTCATTTTCGAAGAAAATGGTATCACGAACAATAAAGAAACCGTCGATACGAGCATGTGTGTGAATATGTTTATTTGATACTGGTTTTGGTTATCAACTCGGTTTTCAGTCGGTAGATACATTTTCAGTTACTTCTGTTCTATGTATCAGTATAATTATATGGTTATTAAATAAGTTCAATAAAATGCCAAATTCCGCAACAAAAATATATAACATATATTACTCGACTGGTTTCAAAAATAACATTTGCATCATAAGGAGTAAACTATAGAAATTGATATGAATAAACAAGTGAATACGATACATTATTTTTATATGTAACTTAGGGTATGTCATATTAAGATATTTCATTATGACAACCATTAAAAGAAACCACTTTTTCGTTTTTTATGATATGGAATAAGATTCGATATGAAATTCACTAACTAGATGAAATGGGATCCCAATACAATTACCAAACTTGGAAAGAATGCCATTCAATGGTATACAGACGGCTAAAGCAAAAGCAATGGAAGGAACTGGGATATGAGTGTTCGGGCCAGGAACCAAACACTCTGGAAGATTGGGAAAAACCCATAAAACAATAGAAGTGATATTCTAAGGACAATCAAACCACACAGGAGTATCTAGGTCGTTCGGCAATTGGTGGTGACGAGCAGTTGGATTTGCTCCTAAGTTTCACCCGTACAATAATGATCCACAATTTGTAGGCATGTACTATTTTCAGATGAAGCAGCATTTTGTTTAAATGGTACTGTCAATAGACAAAACTGTAGATACCGTATTGTAAAATTGACATTCGACTTCAAATCAGTAGCGTAACGTTTTTACATTTTGTAGGTTAACACAAAATAACATTAAAATGTATTCATTGTATGTTTAAATAAAACAGATTTGGCAATTATTTGAAACTTTTCGAGGTAGTTTCACATACTGGTATATGAAAATACTTGGTATTTTTAGACAGTTGACAACCACACGTGGCTTCTTCTTATATGAAACGGAGTCTAAGTCATTTGGAGGATGGAGGCCCACACTGGGTATCCTCAAAAAGTTAATGTTTGGGCAAGAGTTGTTGGCAACAATACTTTGGGACTATCTTTTTATCGAAGAAACTTTGACTGCTGAAATAGCTATTTGTATAACAGGGATGCAAAATGGTACTTTTCCTCCCGAAGATGAAGTTTACTGTAATCATTCAAGGGAGGAAAGGGCATTTTACTCCCATGCTATACATATGATTTTTCCGCCTCTCTCCAAAATATCCGGTGGTTTTATATCTTCAAATTAGCTTGAATAACTGAGTACCTAACTCACTTTGAAACTGTTAATCTGTCAATAAACCATAGCATGCTATATAATATTTCTGTCCTAAATTCGAAAACCGGATGTATCTATGAATTGAAGTCAAATTGTTAATAATGTAAAAATCGTTAAATTGAAATAACAATTTACTGATTTCTACCATTTTGCAATATACAGGGTGTTCTATAAATAAACGGTGAATTTTATACTTATATAATATTATATAGTATAGGTCGTCAATGCCGTATAAGTTATTCCATTGATGACGTACCATGACGTCACTATTACTTTTCGTCCCTAGGGAGTAAAAGTACGACTTTGCTCCCCACAAAGAGGCCAGGAAATGTATACTTTGGATAAAGGTAAGCGGAAAAATATTTTTTCTGCGACCGTGCGTTTTAACCCATTTCCCCGCACGCATTTTAGTTTTGAAAGAGTCACTTTCCCTCACTAGTGCAAATTTTGACCTTATTAGATAGTTTTTTACTTCGTAAGTTATAACTATGGTTACAACAGGTAAATAAAATTCTTTCATCTACAAATGACTTAAAACCGTTGCTGAAACCGTGATCGTCAAATTTATGCGTCGTGCAACCGATGCTATCCTCACCGACGTCATCTACTTACGGGGCGTCCATTAATTACGTGAGACGTTTTTGAGAATTTTTCGACCCCCTCTCCCCCCTTGGTTAGGTATCGTGAGATTTTCCTCAACTCCCTCCCCCCTCCCCTAATCTCACGCGAGATTCTTTAAAACCTTTATTTGGACTGTAAACGTGTTGGATTATTGAGAGAAAAAAAACTTGTTCTATTATCTACTTTTATTGAAGACTAGCAAAAACTAGTATTTATGAATATTAACGTAATTTTTTTTAAAACGCAACTTTACACCGTTTTCTGCGAGAAAAATAATTACGTGATATTTGCCAAGACCCCCCCTCCCCCTTAAGTGAGATTTGGAAAGATTTAGCTTGACCCCCTCCCCCCCTAGAACACCTCACGTAATTAATGGACGCCCCCTTACCAGTTAAAACCAAATAACTCCATTGGACTGGCAATTTCAAATAATTTATAGAACACAACAAATTGTGTTTTTAATATTAATATCTATAATAATTGGTAGTTTTTAGTTAAAGCTTTGTATATGTATGTTGAAATGAAATAATTTTTGAAAAATAGGTTGCATTTATTTTTTGCATACACGGTCGTAGAAAAAATAATGTTCCTAACCCATGCGTGAAGTGCCTTTCTCTCCCTTGACCGCTTGCCCGAACTCCGCTCCGCGTCGTTCGGGTCAACTGCAGTCGCGTGTAGTAACTTTCCGCACTAGTTAGGAAAATAGTACATTACATAACGTGTGCGGAAAGTGACTTTTTCACACGAGTAATGTACAGTATTTTTCCTACGATCCCGTGATAATTTCACCAAATAATGTGTAATCAACATCTGACATATTAATACATAAAATGTTCCAATTAAAGTCAACATAATGGATTTCAAAATTAACAATAACTATCAATTGTGACAAAAATTCAAGTAGTTTAACTATATAATATAGGTAGGTTATTACAATTATTAATTGGTTGGATAATTATAGAAATTGAAAGTGAAATTATTATTGTTTTACTAGCCAGAGTTAGTTTACTTGTATTCTTTAAATTTGTGCAGTTGTAGAAAAAGTATAGTGTGCAACATGTGGGGAAAGTACTTTCCTAACTCGTGTGTTTGCGTCCCTCGCCCTTCGGACTCGTGCCACAAACTTCCACACTTTATACTTCAAGAGGTCAAAATTGACTTTGTTTTAGGTTTTCGGTAGTTATGCTCATAAGAACTTTTGTTCGCCATGTGAGGACGTACAAGATACCAAATTTTCATTCGTTTTGACCGGAATCGGATTTAAACTCAAAAAGTGCGGAGTCCTTTGTAGCATTATCCAATTTGGTAATTATTCGTCCGTTCTGACGTGATTCTCTAGGTTGAAGCTAGTCTAAAGTTTGTTCAGCCATCCTTTGCCGTTACGTCATAATCGGTGACGTATTCTGCTGTTTTACGTATGTCTTATATTACTTGAATGTTATTTTACACTTAACCTCAAAATAATAATCAATGACATATGTTAAGAATTGTTTTCAAAATATGACAACTGAACTGTCAAACTTAACAGATAAAATGTATGTCGACCTTAGATAATAAATACGTTAATGACGTCATAATTCCGTATCATCTATTTCATGAATGAGAAAGCAAGCTGGACAATGTATGACGCAACGGCAAAGGATGGTTGAACAAACTATAGCTTTTTTATGTAATAGTATATTAGGCACTGAATATTGAATGATTGAAATACGAGTATGAAAATCAATACGAGTGTATGAATAACCATTATATGCGAGTGCATACATTATTTCATCTACACCCATATGTTTAACTTCATCATTGAAAAGGCAGATTTTAAAAACTAGTCACAGCTATATTGGATATTGACCAAATATTGGGATATTGCAATTGGATCTTAACTTATATCTTAATGAAAAATATGTATCGAAATGGATATCATTTTAAAGTACAATTCCTGCATATGTAATGATAAAATTAAAATTATGTCAGGATCGAAAAATCCTGAAAACTATTTTTTGTGATATTCATCAAATTATTGTCTTCAAAAAATACCAAACTAAGCAGCAACTATTTATTATACTTAAAATGAACGCATGTGCATTTGAACGGAAACGCATTATTAAAAAAGTAATTACTTACCAGGTCGAACTTCAGTCTTCATTTTCTTTTCTACCGTTTTCGGAGAATGATTCCTTTTATTTGGTTTGGCTACAAATGTTGGTGGTACCTAAAAAAACACACTCTTTATAGACTCCTTGGAAACGGGGCTCATATTCTGATAATTCAACTTGTCACACGACAAAATCAAATATCTGTCAGCAGATATATTTATCTTTCGAATATTTTTAACATAACTAACTTCATTCTACTTTTTACTTTTTTCACATCAGTAGCCAGTGAATTAGTTTTATCAAGTTTAACATGCAAGCAAAGTTGGTACCATGATTTGTGTGAAATGTCACTTCAACTTCCGTTAGACTAACACGTGTTCGTGTACCAGTTGAATATAATTTTAACAAATTTAGAAATGTTCAAAATCTAAATATAATTTACCCTAATCAGAGGATTATTTTTAATTTAATGTTATCTTAAGATATTTTAATTTGTGACGTCAACGTTGTAGTAGTATCACTCAAAATTGTATTTATACTTTATATTGTATTAGTACTATGTATCAATAATATTCTAGTTAGTTGGCGATTTTATGTAATGACGCAATGTGTCATATATATGTTAATTTGATGATCATATAATTTGTAATTTATTAGAAGTAAATCTCTTCTTTTCACTAATCGAGTGTTTTATTACTACCACCACAAGCTTCCACCACAAACGTGTTGTCGAAAAGTTTCTTGTAACAAATACCTGACGAGTATAGCACTGAAGATGGCTTAGCAGCCGAAAGCGCTCTGCGATTTTTAAAAATTAAAATTTTACACAGAATACAAATATGTTTTCTTGACTTGAAATTATCTTGTCAAACTCATTTGACAAGCGTCTAGGTGATAAATCCTCAACATGAGTACCGAAAACTATTCCACCTCAATTTTTTCATGCGATCCTTTTCAAATTGCCCTACTGATGATATAAATGCATGTTGCCGTGGAGCAACCCGGTGCCATATTGTCTTAACCGAAATTGTTTAAACAATTGCAAGGAATTGTTATTTTTCAACCGGACAAATTTTTTTAATATTCTTCATTGAAATAACAATAAAAAAGGTCCTATGACTTTTCACGATAAAGTTGATATTTCCAAAGTAATGAATTTTTTAAGGTTCGAAAAATCTCAAATTTGGGTACTTTCGGCCCATGAAAATTACAGGGTGTTTTTAAATGACACCTACAACGTTTGCATGTAGATACCTCTCGTGAAATTGAACAAAATTATATAAGGATTGAGAGGTCCAGTCTCTTTACTTTTCGAATTACAGGGTGTTAGAGTTTTGAAAAATTAAATGTTTTAATTCGATAACTTTAAAATGGATGAATAAATTGATTTGACATTTGGCAGGTTCTTTTTAAATGTAAAAGGGCATATTTTGATGGAAAAATATTTTCCAAATATTGATCCAGTGGTGTAGATTTGAGAGAATACCTTTCCCCTCCCATTTTTTACGCCACCTACTTTTGAAGCAATTTTTATTCAATTTTGTATTCTTCAATGGTTTTCACGTGAAAAACGAATAACCTGTGTTATATTTATGTTTATTTTTATGCATATATAAAATAGCATCCATAATAAAGAGGCATGGTTTAGTGTTTAAGCTTTGCTATTAAAGAGAAAAATATTAATACGACTTTTTGCTCATTTCAACAATTAATTAATAAATTTTAAAAAATCTATACAATATAAAAATAAAACACGAGCAACCAATTATAAACACCGTTCTAAAATAACAGCGCTCGACGGGCGACGTCCCGTATAATATGCCAAATTAAATGCAAGTAAGGACGTAGCGACGTACTGTACCATCCAAGTCACCAGACAGTCACCAGACAGTCACCAGCGTCATCGGTGCTTTACGCGATCAATTCGAACGAGTGAAACATCTTATATTTTTATTCTGTAATCTTTGTTGGAGCGTTTAAAGCGGGTAAAAAAAGGTTGTATTATAAATGGAGCACCCTATATTTTATTACTATATTGTATTGTCATCGGTCCTTGACAAGTGTACAAAGTTTGAATTAAATGTTGTTAAGAATTCAAGATAATTCTTAACAGACTTGCTTGGCTAAATAAATTGTGCATTTTCTTCGTTAATAACATTATTTATTTCTGAGTAAATTATCATTGATGACTGAACATCTAAAAGTTTCGCTATATATCTATATATAAAAAAAAAAAAAATAATGTACTTAGCAACCGTTGTTATGATGAGGTGTCATTGTTAATTTTATAAACGAATTGTCAATATAATCGTAAATTCCGAAAAAAGCGTTTAATTATCCATTGTACGTCAACAATAAAGTTTATAACAACGAAGGTTTTCTGCGAGGGACCTGAGAGCAAAGGAGGGAAGTAAGAAAAAAGAAATACTATAGTTCAATTAAAATAAAATAATTCCTTCCCAAGCAATCGAATCCTTGCCCAAATATATTTGTTCAAAGTGGTTCAAATCCAAAGGAGTCGGTTACTAACATACAAACAAACAAGTGAATCTGAATATTCATACAACTAAATTCCAATAAAAACTGTTGCAGAAGCAAAAAATCGGATCTAACCATTATTTTTTGAATTCCAATTTAAAACTATTCAAACAAGTTCTAGAAAAACATTTTTTTTGTTGGAAAAACTCACCACTTTATCACTTCGTTGACCACTCGGTAACCTGGCGACCATAGCTTCAGGACTATCTTCGGGAGGAGGCGGTTGCGTTATCCAATTGTATTGTCGCTTATCTAACGGCAATCCCCATCGTTCATATTCCAAACTTTGAGTTCTAAGCGTTTCGTAACAGTCCAAACATACAACAGCGTAATCACTATTTTCCAAAAGTAGAGAGTGCTCCGGTTGCGGATGGAATTTTAAAAAAGGAAAATCCTGAAATAACAAAATATAGATAAATAAATATTTACATATGAAACAGCATCACATATATTGCTCTAGAGCAGTGGTCGCCAACCTGTCGATCGCGAGCTACCGGTAGCTCGCGGAGGCAATTCTGGTAGCTCTCACGATTTTAATTAGAAAAAAAAATTACGAAAATCAGAGAAGCTTCCGAAAATTCCATAAAAATATCTAATTGTCATAATATTAAACATAAAGTCGCGGCAACGTTGCAGTGAGCGATCTGCCGCTGACGCCATCAAGAATCGACTAGAACCGATCAACCGGACCTAACGATCAGGATATGATCAGGATTGCTTCGAACGGGAGGGGAAGAAGAACTTTTGAAGTTTATTCCACTGAAAGGACACACTACTGGACAAGAGTTGTATTCTCATTTGAAAAATATTATTTCTTCCGAGAAAATTCCAATATCGAAATTAGTAGGCTTGACAACCGATGGCGCTCCAGCTATGGTAGGTTGCGATAAGGGTCTGGTGGCGTGATGTCGTGAAGATGAAACATTTCCGCAATTTCTTTGTTACCACTGCATTACACATCAGCAACCATTATGTGGAAATTTCCTGAAACTAAACAACGTTATGAAGCTGGTAGTAAAAATTGTGAACTCAAGCTCAAGCGTTACAAAGAAGATTATTCAAAACCTTGGCCGATGAAGTTGACTGTCAATACGGGGACCTACTCCTTCATTCTGAAGTTCGATGGTTAAGTAGAGGACGGGTGCTGAAACGTTTTAATGATGTGCTATCTGGCATAGTTAAATTTTTCAAACAACGCGATGAACCGACTCCGGAACTAGAAAATTCAATCTGGCTTAGAGATTTTGGTTTTCTCGTGGACATTACAGAGAAATAAAACGAACTAAATTTGCAGCTTCAGAGGAGAGACAAAGAACTAGCGGAAATGATTTCTGATATAAAAGCATTTATCAAAAAGCTGGAGTTTTGGGAACAAAACCTAATTAACAGCGATGCCAAGCATTTTCCTATTCTTTTAGAAAAAATATCTCAAAATCCATTAGAACCCTATGACAGCAAATATCATGTAGAAATAGTTTCTACCCTGAAAAATAACTTCAAAAATCGTTTCAAGGATTTCAACGAAATGGCTTTAATAACGCAGTTTGTTGTTTCACCCTTTATGGAAATTGATATCCAACAGTTTGCAATTTGTGTTATGCAAAACTTTGGCGAAGACATCGCTGCAACAGAAATGGAAGTGATTGAGTTTCAATATGATTTAGCCTTAAAATCGTTAGTCTCAAGTACCAAATGTATCTGGCCTATTGTAAGTAAAGACAAAAATCCAGGTCTATGCCGTGTTGCCTTGAAAGTGAAAGCATTATTCAGTTCAACCTATTTGTGTGAATCTTCTTTTTCCAATATGAAGTATATTAAAAACAAATATCGCAATCGACTTACAGATGAACATTTGGATAATTGTATTCGAATGGCTGAATCAAATTATACTGCGAATATTGAAAAAATTATCGATGAGCCCGAGTATCAGCCTTCTCATTGAACGTGCTTTTTTTAATCTATATGTTCATGATAGTGCCAAAGATTACAGAAATAGTGCGTTACTTTTTTGTTGTTATTATTAAATATTTTTAAATCTTACGTGACATGCCGTTGTGTCTGGAAAAAAGATTGTGTTCATTTTTCAAGCACCTTCGTTTGGTAGGTAGGAATGTAGCTATGATTAAGTACGTAGGTACTAGTAATATTAGATATTTTGTTATTATTTTATTATTAGTACCTATGTATTACCAGTTAAATAGTAAAATAAATACATATAATGATAAATTAGCTGTGGATTATTTCATTCACGTCGCATTACGTGGCTTCCGTGTGGGTAGCTCGCTGTTTATTCCAAAATTAACAAAGTAGCTCAACACATTGATAGGTTGGCGACCACTGCTCTAGAGAACAGCAAACCTTCTTAGAAGAGCAATTTATTCAGACATTATGACAGTATGTGGATGTAAGAACGTTGACTTTGACAGCGAGATAAAACAAGATCAGACATAAGAAACACAAAATCGAAAATACTTAAATATTAAATTAGTTTTATTAATGTGATTCGAGTTTTATATTTTTATATTTTGAACAAAACGTTTTTATTGTTACGAACTCACTGATTCAGAAGCCGGTCCTGTCGCAAACTGTGAATGCGACCTTTCTAGAAAGGTTCTCGAACAGGTAATATACAGATTGTTCTCGAATTATAAAGTATACGCAGAGGTGGTATATTCAAGAAAGTTCTAGAGATTCTAGGGACTATAATTATATACACGCGGGTTTTCGAGTGAATCGGAAGTTGTTCAGTATACAGTGAATCGGTAAACAGTTTCAGTATACAGTGAGTGAACAGAAAGTGAGTATAAATAGTGTTGAATATAAATTGGAACAATTATTATACAGAGTGTAGATAAATTAATAGACATTAAGTAGTGTGTATATAAATTAAGTTTATTATAGTGTGTGTAAGTGTTTCTTTAATAAATCAATATTAATTAGCCATGGCGAGTGTATAATTTTATCCCACGGTAAAAACAGTTCAAATAAATAAGAAAAACATTATATTATATACGAATAAAACTTGAAAAACGCTCACCTTTATAAGGAGTGCCCTTACTCTCTTCCTGTAAGTAAAAATACCGCAAACATAACATCGATAATCATGAGTATTGTATTCCCGTTTATCCGCCGTCGCGGCTAAATCTTGTGCTTCGTAATTTCTCCATTGGTTGACAAAGCTGTGATAACAGAAAGTACACACTAATGCCGAGCCGTCTTCTCGCAACTGTTCCGCGTTCGGATGACTTTTGTGTCTTAATAATATCGGAAAAAAGGGAGCGTTCCGTCCTGAAAAAATTAAATTAAAATCAAAACAATAGTTATTTATGATACAAGTGCGTGAAGTTATACTTTTGCGCACGAGTTGCGAAAATGCAAGGGACGAGCGTAGCGAGTGCCTTGTCATTGTCAGTGTCATACAGAAGTTTATCTACGAGCACATGAAGAAAAAATAAAAAAAATGTGCTCTGAAGTGGTTAAAAAGCATAAAAATGAATTTTCTTTCAACAAATATATACACAACGAATTCTAATTATTTAAATTTATATTTACAGTAAAATGAGGACAATTATTCAAATTACTGATTATAAAATTGGGTAATTTGTCTTTTTTTAAAGTAACACACATTTTTCACTATGTCTGACACTTCTGTCAAATTTACTGTTATAGTTTGTTCAGCCATCCTTTGCCGTTACGTCATACATTGTCCAGCTTGCTCTCTCATTCATGAAATGGATGAGACGGAATTATGACGTCATTAACGTATTTCTTATCTAAGGTCGACATAAATTTTATCTGTTACTTTTGACTGTTCAGTTGTCATATTTTGAAAACAATTCTTAACATATGCCATTGATTATAATTTTGAGGTTAAGTGTAAAATAACATTCAACAAATATAAGACATACGTAAAACAGCAGAATACGTCACCGATTATGACATAACAGCAAAGGATGGTTGAACAAACTATATCACCAAAGTTTATACAATAAACGACTACATTCAAGGCAACTAGATACTAACTACGTAGCTAAAAAAGAGTGTTAAAATGACTATTTCGCTAGAGTGAATTGATAACTGACAAAATTTGAAGGTTTTGAACTGGCAATATTTTGTCTTCTCGCGGCAATTTTTTGACGTTTAATATATCAAATCTATGTGTATAAAATTCTATCACTCTGTGATAAAATTCAATATAAAATCTTTGTTAGTGGTTTCTAGGAAACTAAGATGTTTATTTATTTATTTAACTGTCTAAAAATTATTAAAACTGTTTCGAAAATTTAAATAAGTATTATCAACATGAATAATACAAGATTTGGAAATAATTCTATAATTTGGAATAGAGAGTACAATTAAGCAAAGTATACCGCGAAATTCAATGAAGACAAAAAAGTCTGCGTGGGAACAGTTTAGAATGTTTCTGGACGCACGTAGTATACGTTAGAAAAGGATACTTACTTCTGAACAAGTTATGGCTTGAAGATTATGGTTTTAGCATGAAAAAGAGAGATGGAACTGATTATACTGAAGCTAGTGTGAAAACACTTTGGAATATGACTGCTCAAATGGTTCAGAAAAAATATTTTCTATAATTTAACATCAAAATTGATCCATTCAAAGATATTACCTATAAATTTGCTAGATTGGCCAGGGATACAAAACGTAAAAAGCTTCAGGCTGAACCTGAAACCAGAAAAAGAAGTTCTAACGCGTTTACCAAAGAGGAATTAATGGAAATGGTAGAAAGCTATTCTGAAGATAATCCTGATGGGTTACAAAAAAAGTTTTTTCATTTATGTTCGTTCGAATTAGCATGGCGTGGAAATGAAGCTGCTAATTGTGATATTAATTACTTTAAAAAAGAATATTATAATAAAGGTAATTTTACTGGCAGGGTAGAATATAATCCAATATTTTCCAAAACGACACAAGGAGGATCAAAAGCTTTATCTGGCAGTAAGTGACTGGCAAGAAATAATGCTAACAACAATTTGTGTCCCGTTCGTTTATTTTTAAAAATTCTTGAAAAAAGAGATTCCAATCCTTATTTAACAACAACAAGATTATTTTCAACAGTACATCCAAATTGAGAGAAAGGAATATGGTACAAAAATTCACCATTGGGAATTAATAAAATTTCAAAGTTGACGAAAATATCGACAGAATCCATTGGTATAGACACAAAAAAAATACAAATAACCTATCATTTACATAGAGCTTCTGCAATATCTGCATTAGCAAAAGAAGGAGTTGGTGAACAAGAAGTTATTAAGCTTACAGGACATTCTTCTGCCCATTCTTTGAAACCATATTTACAATTAAATGAAGAACACCATTTCCAACTTACAGAGAACCTTCGAGAAAATAAAAATAAAGAAAAGGAATCCACAGTTTCTAACTTAAATTCATGACAGGTTATGATGCAAAACAATCCCCAAAATAATGCTACAATGTACAATTATAATAATTGTACTTTTTACATAAACAAGTAATTTTTTTTTCATAATGTTATTATTTTTTCGGCTTTGTATAATTGAAGTTTGCAATAAATAAAACGTTTAAGCATATGATTTTTTAGTTTTTCTCTTGTGAAATAGTCATGTCGAATACCAATCAATTAAAAATTTTGTGAGGTAAAATGTTTCTTTTGTATTCAAGTTTGTTGCTTTTAGGTAATTTTGCTCATGACAGTTAAAAATGTCATTCGCAAAATTGCCAAGCAACAAACTTTCATGACAATCGAAAAATTTTGCCGACAAAATTTTCA
This sequence comes from Galerucella pusilla, assembly GCA_910591695.1. Classification (NCBI taxonomy): domain Eukaryota; kingdom Metazoa; phylum Arthropoda; class Insecta; order Coleoptera; family Chrysomelidae; genus Galerucella; species Galerucella pusilla. The sequence continues at coordinate 39,121 of CAJUYI010001165.1, forward strand.
CTCTTGTGGTATTATATATGAAAATCCTATTTAAAAAGCATTGGTCATTTACGCACGCTTCGGGGTGTTATAATGAAAGTCCCATTTAAAAAGCATTGTTCATTTACGCACGCTTTTCAACGTATGTATAATGTATGATTTCACACATTTTTTTTGGTTCGTAAATGCATAATTTTAAAGGTGATCGTAGATAAATAAATATTGGCGGAAAAAGAAAACACCACCAAAATTGAATTTTTTCAAATCAAATAATACCGTAGGGTTACGTCTAAGAAACCTATTCCCCAAAAATTACTTTTATCTTTAAAATTAGTCATTTACGAACCAAAAAAAAAATGTGTGGAATCATACATTATACATACGTTGAAAAGCGTGCGTGAATGAACAACGCTTTTTACAAATAACAACCAAAAGCGTGTTTAAATGGCCAATGCTTTTTAAATGGGGTTTTCATTTTAACACTCTTTTTTAGCTACGTAATTAGAGAATTATTGTAACCACTTTTTCTTCGTCTTTTAATAAAGGTTTCCTTTATTATGACATTTACGCATGCGCCTTTGACTTCTTTTATTAAATGATCTTTAATAAAATAAAGGCAGCCTGTATTTGTAAGTACCGTTTTGCTATTCCGCTGCCGCAGCACTACGGTCGGCGTTCCGCGCATGCGCTCTGGTTACCCACATCTTATGTCTATGCACTGACGCCATTACAGTCTGATTCTTCATTGTATACGTTGTTTACTGAGTGTTTAAGATGCCTCCGACAATCGTGAGTCTTGCCGATTGTGAAGTACGGACTGCTATACGATTTCTTAGTGCTAAAGGCGTGAAACCGATCGATATTTATCGTGGCAAGTTGAGTAAGAGTATCGTTTTGCTGCATGACAATGCCCGTTCACACGTGGCTAATCGGACCAAAGATCCCATCAAATCGTTTCAGTAGGAAACTCTAGATCATCCTCCATACAGCCCTGATCTGGCGCCCAGCGACTACCATTTGTTCCTGCACTTGAAGAATCAACTGGGCGGTCAGCGTCTTCAAGACGTTAACGAAGTCAAAACATTTGTGATACAGTGGTTAACAAGTCAGGCGGCAGAATTTTATGAGGAGGGTATTCAAAAACTGATGCCACGTTATGACAAGTGCCTCAATATTCACGGTAATTATGTAGAAAAGTAGATTAAGGTACAGCCTTTCATGTAAAAATAAAATTATTGCGATATCTTTGCACGTCTTTTTTTAATTCCAAAACAATACTAACTTAAAAAACATGGTAGATCGTTAATTTTGACGTTTTTGAGAAAAGAAGAAATACTTTCCGAAATTGACAGCGACAGTACCTATTTTAAGATGTATAAACATTGAGTAAGTCAATTTTCTGGGTGAATACTTCATAGTAACAATTCTTTTAACACCATTTGAATCCACTTTAATATTACCATTGTAATTGAAGATTTTATGAAATATTATAAAAGCGCGGAATTAGATAAAACGTTGTACGGTAAACACGTTATGAAGAGAGCTACATTGTTCAACTCGCGTAATTTGCAGAACTCGCTGGCGCTCGTTTTGGCAAATATTACGCTTGTTGAACAATATCGCTCTTTTCATAACTAGTTACGTAAATAACTATTACCTATATCTGAAATATAAACAGCGACCACATAAAATATATAAAAATTATTCGTGAAATAGACTAAATATAACTGAAATCCAATTAATAATACTCGAAGAGTGAACCACTATGCCAAAAATGTGACAGTATTTCGCAAGATTTCGCGTGATTTCCCGTGTTTTGCGCGACTAGTACCGGAAAATTTCACTATTTTAATTATTATTGTGCATGATTGCGCAAGATTTCGCATGATTTTACGGGATTGCGCGAGATTCCCCTTGATTTCGCGTGATTTCCCGTGATTTCGCAAATTTGTGACAGTATTTCGCAGGGTGTGAAGCACTATGCCAAAAATGTGACAGTATTTCGCAAATAGTGTAATTTCGCAAGATATCGCGTGATTGCGCATGATTTCGCGTAATTTCGCGTGATTTCCCGTGTTTCGCGCGACTTTAGTACCGGAAAATTTCACTATTTTGCTAATTATTGTGCATGATTGCGAAAGATTTCACGGGATTGCGCAAGATTTCGCGTGATTTCCCGTGTTTCGCGTTATTTCCCGTGATTTCGCAAATTTGTGACAGTATTTCGCAGAGTGGTTCACCCCTCGACAATACTAAAAAAAAAGAAATTTACCTTGTGGTTTACCATAAATAACTCTTGCTAGAGTAAATTCCGAGTGCAATCCGCATATGAAACAATATATACTGCTTCCGGAAGTTGCTGGATTACTATTACTACACACTGTTCTATCACTATTTGTACTGGGCGGAGTCGGAATTCCTTGATCTCCATTAGCAGCTGTTTCAGGCACGGGAATATCATATCTACAAAAAATCAAGTAATCAAGTTTTGTTAAGGGGCATCTACCAAATTCGACCTTTCACAAATATGCTTTGTATATTTTTTTGTTTCCCTACGTCCTCACGTTCAAGTTCACATAACGAAAATTTTATTAGAAATATGAAAGCTCCGCAACATGTAGGTAGCCAAGCGGTCTAAGCGGATTTTGGTTCACGTACTACTCTATAAGCTTCGTCAGTAATGAACTGGAAGACCGCCGAGACCGGCGAGCGTTGTATCAACAATGGAACGGCACGCGACTACCGAAGCAGAGAGACAATGTCAGTCATAGAAGGATAGAAAAGCGAGAGATGGATTTTTATCCGATATTTTAGTGGTAGCAACCGAATTTCAATAAGGAATTGTGCGGTCATAAGTAATTTGAGGATTCTGAGATTTTTATATAGTATTCTTAAAGCTTCAAATTAGACTTCTTATCAATTAGTTTTTCCATTTAATCCATATTTAATTCTTTACAAGGGCTCAAACTTTGCTTAAAGTGTGTAATTACCTCATGATTCGTATTTTTTTTCAATAAAATTTGGTTAGCATTTCAAAGTTTTTATTCGATGAGAACATTAATCTACATGATATATTTTTTTCTCAATTTTCAATACATCCATTACCTCAAAATTCTTTGCCAAAAATATTTCGATATTTTGTCAAATCGCTGCCGATAGATTCCCCTTAATGTCAAAATGGTGTTTAACTTTCTACAATCGGCTTATGAGCTGTTACCCTGACTCCTGATTTATAGATCCCGTAACGTAAGGAATTTCCGTGAGACTACCCCAGTACCCATGGAGTCTATATAAGGAGATCGAACTCCATGTACATATTTCAATTTCTGCTCGTGGTAAAGAGCGCTAGCTTAAGCCCCGTATCAGAACATCTGACTGTAGAATAATAACAGCCAATCATAAAACTTGAGTTTATGTTTTATTGTTTGCTAGCTGTTTTGACAGTTCGCGATCCAAGTGTGAGGTTAGGAAAGAGAAATGAAACTTTTTTTTGATGAGAAAGCCTCTTTTTCAAAAATATCGAAAATTGTGGTAAAATAATTAGCTGAATGTATTCATAGATTATGAGCCCATGGGGAAAAAAGTGTCGCGATTTGAAACAGCAGCAAACCCATTCAGAACGATAGTTTATCATGCCACCATCAGTTCCAGCGCAGTGGAAAACTGAACATTTTACTTTCCACCCCCTAAAAATGCGATGAAACTGTACGCCGTTTGTTACATTTGATAGTAGAATCATAGGAGATCGGTCTAGACTCGTATGACGTTCAAAAATAATCGTTCGGAAAATCTAGGAAAATTTTTGGAAACTCTTATTTTCTACCCTCTAAAAAGGTGATTTGAAACTTAACGCATTTGTTTCTGTAGATTATACAACATATAAATAAATATTTGCCAGTAGTGCCGTACAAAGAAAGTTGTGTGAAAAGCCGTGGAAAATTTTTTATTTTTCGAGATTTTCCTACTCAAAAAATATAATCTGAAAATTTACGCCATTTGTTCTACTGAATTTTGAGTAGAAAAATCTCGGAAAGTAAAAAATTTCCCACGGCTTTTCACGCAACTTTTTTTGTACGGCACTACTGTCAAATATTTAAAATACACAGGGTGTACCAATCTTACGACAAACTTCGGTATATGGGTTATTTTAAGAAATATCAAAAGATGTTATTAACAAAAATAGTACATGGGCTGAAGGTCCATATTTTGAAATTATCCCTCTGTATATTATACCGAATTCGGATTAGTTACATTTATTTGAAGCTTTCGATATGAGGTTTTGCCACGTTATACAGAGTCCTTCGAAAGATATGGACACGTTTACGTGAAAATCGTAGGTAAATCAACGCTCTGTAGCTTGTTGTAAGTTAAAGAAAAAAAAATTATTTTGCCAAACAGAGTTTCGTAATAATAATAATAATAATAAATACGTTTATTACCCAATATTATACAGCAATAAATTAAATATAATATAATGTATGCGATTTAGTATATTGAGTAATTGGCATTTTAGCTCAGTTCATTTATGTCTTTTGGACTTAAATGTCTGTTCTTCTGCTAAAGCCAGATTATTTCTAACTACACACAGGAATTATTGATTCTGATTTTAGCTAATAAATTGTTATTTAAGAACAAAACAAAAACTAAAAAAAAAGAAATAAAGGAAATGTAAAAATTTAAAACAAAAATACTACATATACAATATTAATACAGAGAAAAACAAATATATTAGTTTTAAATACATGTAACCTTGTTCATCAGAGTAATAAAGAAACAAATTGAGAAAGGACTTTAAAATGTATAAAATAGTTGTCATTGTGCAAGAAAAAGAAGAGGAAAAAAAACAAATTTAAACTGACAATAGTATCAGCATCACAGAGTAAATAGGTATTTTTTATAGTTCATTTTGAAGCTTTTTGGAGATATTAAGACATTGAAAAGTTTATTTTCTAATAAATTATTTGCAACTTTTGCCACATTGTATGAAAATGCTCGTTTGAATATTTCTTTGATGCAATATGATGCAATATCTCCGTATCCTATTAAATTTCAATTATATTCTTTCTTGTATACAGGGTGAACGGAAACTCGAACCTGTCATTTTCTTTCTTCTTTCAAATGGAACACCCTGTATTTTATATCAAAAATAGAATCTTCGATTATGTAACTTTAATTTTTGTCAAGCATTCCCTATACCCAAAGTTTATAAAAACAGAGTTATCTGGTAATATTTATTGTAAACTATTATTATTGACTTATTATGTGAAAGAAATAAACGTTGTATGTAACAAAAATCCTGATTAATGATAAATTTTAATGAATAATTCATTCTAAACAAAACTAGCTACCAAAAGTATAATCCTAACTGTAATATTGAACTGAAGGTTCAAAGTGTTCACCGTTAACATCAATGCAATGCTGTAAGAGGGGGCCCAACTGATTGGCCAGCTCGGTCACCCGATTTAACAAAAGTATATATTTTTATTTCGAGTCTTGTAAGGAATAAGTTTATAAAATCCCCGGCTATTAGAGATGACATGAAAGAGATAATTAGTGCGGTATTTCGATCTGCTAACGTTGTATTGCTGAGAAATGTTAGTCAATCATTTGAACTATTCTGCAGCATTGCATTGCTGTTAACGGTGAACATTTTGAACCTTTAGTTTAATATTACGGTTGGGATTATACTTTTGGTGGCTAGTTTTGCTTAGAATAAACTGTTCATTGAAATTTATTATTAATTAGGATTTTTTGTTGCTTACAACGTTTAATGCTTTCACATAATAGGTCAGTAGTTATATTTTACAATAAATATTACAAAATAACTGTGTTTTTATAAACTTTGGGTGTAAGGAATGCTTGATAAAAATTAAAGTTACATAATCGAAGATTCTATTTTTGCTATAAAATACAGGGTGTTCCATTTGAAAGAAGAAAGAAAATGACAGATTCGAGTTTCCGTTCACCCTGTATATAAGAAAGAATATAATTGAAATTTAATAGGAAACGGAGATATTGTATCATATTACAAAACTCTGTTTGGCAAAATACATTTTTTTTCTTCAACGTACAACAAGCTACAAAGCGTTGATTTGCCTACGATTTTCACATAAAAGTGTCCATATCTACTGAAGGACTCTGTAGAACATGGCAAAACCTTATATCAAAAGCTTCAAAAAATGTAACCAATCCGAATTCGGTATAATATACAGGGGTTCCTATTTGAAAAATCATATGCTTGGTTTGTAACGCAGTTATGCAGCACTCTGTATAGTTCGATATAATTTCAAAATATGGACCTCCAGCACATCTACTATTTTAACATTTTTTGATATCTCTTAAAATAACCATTATACCGAAGTTTGTCGTAAGATTGGTACACCCTGTATATTATATGTTATAGGACATAAGATTTCCCACAATTTTGATGTCCGCAAATTTTTTGTGCGAGCAAAACGGAAAGAAATATTCGTAAGACTCAAATTTCGAGTTGCTGAGCTTTTCTTGCAAGCTGCGTCGCAAGCTCCAACGGAATTTATTCGAGAATTTAGGAGAATGATAAGAAGTCGATATGTTTTCAATTAGGGACATAAACATGGGTAGAGTGCTCCCGGCGTCGGTGATTAGCCTCAGTCGCAGAAAAAATAGACCGACGTTAAATAACCGAGTAAAGAAAAAAACCAAAAAAAAACCAAAAAAAAACAAAAAAAAAACAAAAAAAAGAAACATAAAGCAAACAAATTTCCCGGACTAATTAATATATTATACGCACCTTCTACGTTCAAGGGGGACTCTGTCTGCTTCAAAAGTATCCCATTGTTGTGCCAAGTGTTTAACACATTTTGTACAACTCAAAACTCTACCGTGTGAATCCATACAACTGTTTTCCGACGATCTGGATACTCTAGTCAAGCATGGAAAATGCATGGCGTGCGAATTCATACCTTCGGCCGATGTACTCACCCATTCCATTTGGGTGCGAGAATACAGACTCATGCAAATATAACAACGGTAGTTTTGATTGCCAGCTTGACCGTTTATATCTGGCGATGGAGATGTTGTTCGAGTCGAAACTACCTGCTAAAGAGACGAAAATGTTTAAATAAAATATCACCACCCTATTAATTGAACTATGCTTACTTTAGCATTTTGTCGACTATCCATAATGGCTTGTTTTTTCTTGTTGGCGACTATAGTTGATGAATTGATATCGTACGGTTTATATCTAATATCTGATCCCGCACTGTTGGCTGGCGATTTCACAGTGCTAGGCCTCGAAGTATTACTATTATGTAAAATTATATCATTGACTGAAACATGGTTGCCGGTTATGTTAGCTGGATCACCCCCAAAAACCTGTGAAATATTAAGAAATGTAAAATGAATTTACCTGACATTAATTCGGTTGTTAAATCAAGAACCGAAACAATTTAATTTTGGGAATAGACCAGGGTGGATAATTTTTGAAACAAAAAAAAACAGTAGGGTAAAACCCATTGGAGATGGAGGGAAATGTGATGGAATTAAAAAGAAAAATAAATTACGGGCGATCCGAGTTCGGGAAGTGGGAGGGGGTGAGTATTTTGGGGTAAAAAATGGTTTATCTTGATTTCCGGGAAAACTACAAGTCCTATGAAAACAAGTTGAATGGCAAAGTTGTGGGTAATAAAAAGATTTACAACTTTTGTATACACAATTTTTTCACATAACCTCAAAATTTATGTGAAAAATTCAAATAACCAAGTTTTTGGTTTTTTATTTTTCTTTTTCAAAAAAAGTATTTTTTTTACGAAATTTCGTGAAAAGTTACCTTATTATGTCCCGAAAACACTGTACTTAATTTATTTGATTTGAAATATTCATTTTTTCACCTCATTTTGACTCTAAATATCAAAAAAGCACCCTAATTTTCAATCGAAAAGTCTAGCGTCAAAATATCAGCTTTTTTCAAAAAGTCGGTGGGCTTTTTGTTCGTTGAAATCTCTACTTTCTGATAGTGTTAAAAAAATATACATTAGTATGGTAAATGTTTTCAGAAAATGCAAAAAAAATGAAAAAAACTCGAATTTGAAGCTTTTTTTAATCGCTATGTACCGGATGTCCCAATAAGAATGACTCTCGGTCATATCTCGGGAACCGTTGATAGTACAGCTTCGGAAAAAAAAATTATAACAAAAGTGACCTCGAGAAAAACCTGGAAATTATTTACACAGTTGTAGGTCCACCGCTAGAGGGCGTGTTTGGCAGTTGAAATTTTAAAATGCAAATTTTTTCAAAATTTACCTAGTTAAGGAGCATATTGAATATTATGATCAGATTCTTCGACAAATTCTGCATGTTTTTAATATGACAAGTTCAAGTTTATCTCTTTAAATAAGGGGTGGGGGAGAGTGGGAACCTTGTTACGAAAAAACGCCTGTAATTCCGATTCTGCTTGACTGATCTTAATAAACTTGATTCTGTTTGAGGGAGCTTTTATTGTAAATATTAAGCAGTCTGATCAATAACATAAATACTATAAAAGCGGCAAAGAACATGAATATCAGTTAGAACAATGATAATGTTACCAAAAACTTTTTATCATAATTTAATAGTTCAGACGCGGTATTGTCATTACTTCACGGTTTAAGAAAAAGGCGTGGTAACTCCTCCGCAATTGGTGCGGGGAAGTTGCATAGCTTGACGAAATTCAAAATATATTGGCAAGATACCTGTATCCGGAAGTTCTGGGCGAATCACCACAATCCTTTTCAAGTAACCAACTTCAATGGACACTTAACAATAAAGATTAACGCATGGAGGCGTGGTTTGTCGATTCGGCGGATTTAATAGTAAGAAAATACTTGCTACAAGTAGGTACGTAATCAATCCTCACTGTGTGATAAAAACAAATCACCAACAGTCGGTACTAAAAATATAAACGATACGGGAGAACGGCACGATAAATTATGGGTGAACTCAGAAGATTCAACCAATCTTCCTCATCACTTAATGCAGACTTCACTTTCTGATCACTTATCGCCGACTCAACGCAGACGGTCACTTTCTGACGAGATTCGGCTGGAGGTATTCTTTAGCATCCTTTTCCCCACGAACAAATATTTAAAGAACTATAAGTAATCCTCGGAAATACCCACAAAAAAATATTGCTGTCATAACTTTTATCAAGTTAAGACTCTTAACGAGACTCTCGGGAAAAACCTATTGTTAGATTTATGTCAAAAATAAAAAACAGGAAATACTAAAAAATGAAACTGAAATCATTAATAGATGGAAAGAACATTTTCAAGAATTATTAGGACAACAAGCACAAGAAAGTGAGGAGAGCCTAGAACAACCCGAAAATACCAGAAATATTGACCAGGAAACCGAAAATGGAGAAATTAAAATGGACGAACTAAAGACGGTAATAAAAGTACTAAAAAATGGAAAGGCACCAGGACATGATAAGATCACGGCTGAAATGATAAAAAACTTGGGAGAAGTAGGTACTCAAATAACACTTGACATTTTAAATAAAGCTTGGCATAACGAAAAAATACCGGAAGAATGGGGGACAGCATTAATAACACATATACACAAGAAAGGAGACAAAAAGAACTGCAGTAATTACAGAGGAATAACATTGCTGAACACTATAGTAAAGATTTATGAACAAATAATAAATAACAGGTTAAAACCAATACTAGAAACACAATTGTCGGAACCACAGAGTGGATTTAGACCTGGGAGAAGCACTCAAGATCATATTTTCACAATCAAACAAATAATTGAAAGGAGACAACCACAAAATAAAAATATATATCTAGCTTTCGTAGATCTGGAAAAAGCATTCGACACAATCCCTAGAACAAAAGTATGGAGAGGCCTGAAAGAAAGATGCATAGATAGCAAAATAATAAGAGTTATCCAAGATATATATAAAACAAATACTAACTATGTAATAAAAAATTATAAAAAGGTAGAACGTGTCGCGGGACACACGGTAGGAACTTTAGTTCCTTTTAAGCAAAAATTATGTAATACATCTGACGTTATAGATAAACGATTTGCATATTCTTTGGTGGTTGAGTAGTAAGCATACCAGACTCTCACGCAGTAGACCCGGGTTAAATTCCCCCTGAGGAAGTTTTTTTTATTGTTAATTGTATTCTTAAATAATTCATGAGGGAGTCCGACTGGCAACATCAACTAATAACAGCATCGTATATTTAAAAAATGAAACCGTAGCATTATACAAATTGGACATTCAAGAACTGTACGTTTACCACAAAATTAGTGGAAACATAAAATTTAATTGTAAAATGTTTAATTTGAAGTTATATTACAGTTTATAGAAATTTTTATTTTCTAGATTTTTTCTTAAGTGGGTCGTAGAAAAAATATGCTGTTCGACTCGTGTGGATTGTCCATATCCACACTAGTTGCACAAACTACAATTTCTTTCAAAATATGCCCTTTTACATTTAAAAACAACCTGCCAAATGACAAATCAATTTATCCATCCATTTTAAAGTTATCGAATTAAAACATTCAAGCTTTCAAAATTTCAACACCCTGTATTTCGAAAAGTAAATGTGCTAGACCCCATAATCGCGCAAAACAAATTATGGAAATAATAGTAAAAATTTATCCGAACAAATTCAAGTGGATCACTAGCACTGCGAATACCAGCTTTGCATAGAATTTCAATATAGCATCGGTGGTTCAGTGGTTAGAATGCTTGCATTGTACGCGGGCGGCCCGGGTTCAAATCCGGGCAGGAGCATATTTAATTTATTATTGTGAATCGCTGCTTCGTAACCGAGAGAGAGACTAAGGAAGGCACAAGCACGCAAAAGCAAGGCACATAACGAAGCAATGTAACATAACGTAGCGTAACGTAACGCGTAACGGTCAGATCTTTTGCGTCGCGACCCCTGGTCGCTCAAACATAACCTGGCATAAAGAACTAAAGTTCCAAAAAATCAGATGGATTCAAAACAGAGACAAGGTGGAGGACTAAGCCCAACCCTATTTAATGTACACATGGATACTATAATAAAGAAATGTGAAAGAAAAACCAAAGCCATGTTTGTGGGCTATAGAAATTTAGAAAGAGTGGTAATATCTGAAGGAGTATTTGCTGATGATGTGGTATTAGTGGCAGGAAATGAGAAACAACTACAAGAAAACTTAAATATATGGAAACAAGCACTGGAAGAAGAAGGAATGAGAATAAATATAAATAAAACCAAAATATTGATAATAGGTGATCAAAATATTGAAACTAAAATCAAACTAGACAATATTCAAATAGAACAAGTAAAAGAATTCAAATACTTAGGAGTAACTTTAGCACAAAATGGAAAACAAGATATTGAAATAAATGAGAGAATAGATAAAACAATAAAATTATATTATGCAATGAACCAAAAATTTACCAATAAAAAAGAAATCTCTAAACAAACGAAAATTAAAGTTTTTAATACCATATATAGACCTATACTAACATATGGATGTGAATCATGAACTCTGTCAAACTCACAAAAAAGTAAAATCCAAGCCGCTGAGATGAAGTACCTGAGACGAATAATAGGAGTAACAAGGAGGGACAGAGTTCGGAATACAAGTATAAGAGAAGAATTGGGGGTTGAACCAATCTTGAAATTTATTGAACAAGGACAATTGAGCTGGTGGGGACATATACAACGAATGAGTAATAGCAGACAAGTAAGAAGAATATACGAAGCAAAAACACAGCTAAAAAGACAAAGGGGAAGACCCAGGCAAACATGGAATAAAGAGGTGGGTAACATAATACAACAAAGAGGGAAGACATGGAAAGAAGCAGCTATATTAGCAAAAGACAGAAGAGCATGGAAAACGTTTATATATGAAAATTGAAATTAAATGTAAACCCGACACCTAACGGTAAAAGGGTGTATGATTATATATATAGATTTATAAAATATATATAGCCGACATAAACTACTTTAGAAAACCGGAAATTAGGTTCATAGCGCATGGGACCATAATCCTTTGTCGGAATACTTTTATTGATTTTTATTGGCTATCGGAATTACCGTATAAGAAACATTTTTCCCAACCTTCCAAACAAAAATATTACGCCAAACTAAAACTCCGGTGACTGGATTTATTTATCCGGAAACATTAAACAGGAATAGTTCCTAAACGGTAAATGTGTACAGACGATACGGTAGATACGATTCTCGGGTGTAGCTAACGTTACGAAACTATTGCGATAAGCAGCGGAAAACTAAAAATATAAACGATACGGGAGGTCGGCACGATAAATTATGGGTGAACTCAACCAATCTTCCTCATCACTTAACGCAGACTTCACTTTCTGATCACTTATCGCCGATTCAACGCAGACTGTCACTTTCTGACGAGATTCGGCTGGAGGTAACCTTTAGAATCCTTTTCCCCACGAACAAATATTTGAAGAACTATAAGTAATCCTCGGAAACGCCCACAAAAAGATATTGCTGTCAGAATTTTTATCAAGTTAAGACGCTTAACGGGAAAAACCTATTGTTAGATTTATAAAACATCTATAGCCGATATAAACTACTTTTGAAAACCGCAAAATTAGGTTCATAGCGCTTGAGGCCATAATCCTTTGTCGGAATACTTTTATTATCGGAATTACCGTATAAGAAACATTTTTCCCAACCTTCCAAGGAAAAATATTACGCCAGGTCCGTACTTAGATAGATAGAAACTAAGAAAATAAAAACGTTACAGGAAGAAAGCTCGCATAAACCATAAAAATATTCATATTACCAATGTTCCCACGATTTTGGAGAACGACGGTATATGACACCAACTTCTGAGAGTCTTTTTACGACGGGTCAAATTGGTCGATAAATTTTTCGGTGAGGAAAATGAATTTTCGAACAATTATATCAACGGAAACTTATTCTTTGAAAATAAAATAATAGTTACCTGATGTTTATGCGGAATTGACTTGTAGCAAATCGAACAAACTTGAACCATTCCCTGAGGACTAATGGGACTTGCTCCAGGTGGTGCTTTCAAAGTTAAAATAAAGGGAAAATAGGGTTCCTTTTCAGAATTTTGACAACAATATAAAAGACGGATACTGCTTGAAGGATATTCCAATGAACATGTATAACATATAAATGTTGTGGTATCCAACGTAGAGCTCTGTCTTTTCCTTAGGGTGTAGTTCCTCTCGATGTGGGGTAAACCTTGTGCCTAAAATAAAATATATTTATAAAAACCTGTAATACAGCAATAAAGTTTTATAAATCACCTGAAATGTCTGCCATTGCTTGAGAAGATGCTGCTGACAATCAAAACAAGCCTGCACTCTACCAGCTGAATCGATAGGCCGACTCCTACTAGGTCTCGGATGTTCAATTAAGCTGGGAAAAAATGGCTTCAGAGGCGAATCAAAATCCTTTTTGGATGCTACATAATCGAGGCTGCCCTTTTTAAATTCATCTCCGCACACATAACATACTTCGGTCATTGAATTTTTGTCCGGCATACTTAAATCTAAAATATCCGTGCCAGTGGAGGAATTTGAATTTTGGCTGTGCGCATAAACTGGCACCGATTGAATGACCGACGAAGGCAATGGGCTAGGGTGGGTCAAGTCCAAAGCGCTCTCAGATGTTGCATCGATATCACTTCGAGATGTGGTAGATACCTGTATATATAAATCGTTTATTTAGTCAAAAAAACTAATTTTACATAGAAATTTACATGATAATACATTCACATTTGATATAAAAAATACATAAGTATATATTTAAAATACCTTTAAAATGATAAAACAAAGTCAATTTTACAAAACATAACACAAAAAAAACATCAACTAGTCAGCAAGTAATCAGTCAGTTTTCTCTTAAATATAATTATGCTTGTAGAGCATTTAATATCTTCAGGCAAATTATTAAAAGCCTGTACACCTTTAAAAAAAACTGAATTTTGTGTACATTTTTTCGTGGCCCTATGAATTTTATAGCTTAAAATATTTTGTAAATATACTGGGGAGATTCCTAATTTAATCTTAAATATAAATATCACGGAATAAAAGAGTAAATATTTTTCAACAGGCAACCACTGAAGCACATTTAACATGGAGTTGATTGGTTCCAATCGCGAACAGTTCAGTATTATCCTCATACCCCCATTCTGCAACCTTTGCAATCGTTGCAACTCATTTTGGTTGAGCAAATACAAAATAGTCGCACAATAATTAAAATGAGGTAATACAAGAGTATTATAAATAACTATTTTAGCCCATTTGGTGAGATGTGGAGAACAGCGTCTCAAATAATTAATTTTGTATGAAATATTTTTGATGACGTTATTAGCATGTTCCTTAAATTGTAAATTTGTATCAACCATCACCCCTAGATATTTAATTTTTTCGACTCTCTGAAGCTTCATTCCGTCAATAGAAACACTCTGTGTTGCTATATTTAATTTTCTTAAAATTCCACTACCCCCAATTAACATCCATTTTGTCTTTTCGTAATTTATTTTCAACGAATTTCCGTTACAATAATCATTTATTTTACTTATAGAGCTATTTATTTCTTTAAAACAAGTCTGTTTTTATGGGTAAAATAGACCAGGGTATCATCCGCAAATAAGTGTATTGAGCATCTTTTGACTATACTAGCAATGTCATTGATATAAATTAAAAACAGTAGCGGACCCAGAACACTACCCTGTGGCACCCCCATATCATTCTCTATAGTATCTGAGACACAATTACTCACCTTTACCTTTTGTTTCCTGTTTTCCAAATAATGTCCCAACCAGTCAAGTGCACAACCCCCCAAACCAATAGCTCTTAATTTCATTAATAATCTACCCCTATTAATAGTTTCAAACCTGTAAATAGTTAACTCTATGAAATAGTATTCTACGAGGGTTGTAAGAAAATTTACTATCAGAAAATGTCTAAAGGGGCCCACTCACTAGGAAGGAAGAATGCGCAGTTAAGTATCTGCATGTTGGCTGTAAAGTGAACGTGTACTTTTATATTTCCCACACACAGATAACTCAGTTTCAGATGAGCAGAGTACTTCATCCACAAAACTGAAGATGGCTGTCGCAGTTGTAGCCGATAAGGTTTGGAATTGAAACCCAGGAAAACATTCAGCAGACAGTTTTATTGTTAAGATCAAAAGTGGTAATGTATAGCTAGATTTCGGAAATTCTTTTTATCTACCTTGAGTGGTTGTTGGACACTCTCTTGTGTACATTTTATTTAATTGTGAGGAATAATTTAAAACAAATGTTTCCGTTCACTAATTGTGTAGATATATTTTTGACTGCTATTAAAATTCAATCAGTCATTCATGGAAAGGTTTATTTATTTGGTCGTTATCGCGAAAAGGCGCTTATTACACTGACTGCATTTAAATATTGTTTATTGTTAAATATTATAAACCAATTAAACATATGTTCCTAGTATATATTTTTAGTTCAACATTTATTTTGTCTTGGAATGTTCAAAAGAAAATAGTGGAAGATGTTTTAAAAAATTAGCACTTTCTATATTTTAATATATTTAATTTTTATTATACTTAATAGGCCAGTCGGTATGGGTCATTTTGGACCGAAAGTACAAGTAAATAGCATTACGGCTGATTACCTTGAAGTATGTAGATTAATATCTTTTTTGTATATTAATCTACATACTTTAAGGTACTTATGAAAAAAAATCAGCTGTATTGCTAATTACTTGTAGTTGTTACCCCTATCGTCTGGCCTATAATATATTAATGCATTTCTAGATCAGATATGAGCACAATTCATTGAGAATAACAAAATATGCCAAAAAAGAAATTACCTGCATCTGTTTTCCCCCTATCTTTGACTTGACTTCTTCTTTAACAGGCCTCGGTTGAGTAGCTGGTGGTAAACCTTCATTATTTAAACCTAAAACCTGAGCTGCATATTCTCCTTGCATTCCCATATCGGCGCCCGTGTATGGTCCATTGTCTGCCCTTTTCAGCCAATACAATCGTTCAGAATGCGGTCTTGACATCATCTCATGAGTATCCCATTGTTCTAGCAGCAACTTATAACACAAGTAACATGCCGGGACAGAATACTCATTTTTTGATATGTGACCTATGGGTGGTTCATGTGACTCCAGAAATGGAAAATATGGTTCTTTTGGTTTATCTGGTATTGGTCTGGAGTTTAGATAGTATATGTATGGTTGATTTCGGTTGCCACAAACAAAACATACTTCCGGTGATTGTTGTAATTTGGTTGGATGGTTAACTTCAGATGGAGGTTCATTTTTCAATGGAATTTTTTCCATTGTCTGCATAACTTATATCTGAAAAAGAAAATAGCTTATATCTGAAAAAGAATATGGCTTGGGGTGTCTATTTTGGGGTTATATTCACTTACATTTTTTTATTAAATATCATTATTTTTTGATGACATAAGTTGGGAAAAACTATTAGTTACTATTACTAAATATAAATGTACATTTTGAAACTGGCTAGAGTGCCATCTTTCGGTAGACGATTTGAAATCATACTTCAAACATGAAACTATTTATTAGACGCTGGAACTCACATTGGCATAACACAGAATATAAATTAAAATATATTAAATTCAATTCTGGACCTTGGCAGATGTATACAGAAAATAAAAGAAACCAGGCAATTATAGCAGGACTATGTTTAGGACACTCCAGATACCATCACATCACCTTCTAATTGATTGCCCTATGGGAATATTAGTGAAGCCATTGGAAGTGTGTCAAATACTTCAAGTGTTAATGCACTATACAAAATCTATCATAAAAGTGATATAAATCTCAACAAAAAGTCATGTGCATTAACACAACATTCCTTCAAAACATGCCATAAAATGTTATTTGAAACTAAAGTCTGACACACTAAGCAAAACATTTCTAAGAGATATTCTCTTGAAATGATAGAAATATAGTATGAACAAGAAAAATGACATTGAAAATCCTAGCAATATTTATAGCAACTAAGTATGGACCAAAATAAATTATGTCAAGTATAATTCAATATCTATAAAAGATTTGTATGCTTTTTACATAAAAATATACTTATTTTCATAAATGTCAAAGTGTCAAACAAATTATTTGTCAAAGTCATAAAAATAAACAAAATTAGGTATTGATGTCTGTGCGAAGTATGTCACCATTTACAATAATTTTAAAACATTTTTACATTTATAACTTTTTAAGAATCATATTTAGTGTATCAAATTTAATTAATTCTTACATGTTAGTAATTATTGTTATCTCAATGTTATATATCGATATTGTATATTTTAGTGCCACAAAGAAGTGTCAAAATGACATGATAGCTTGGCTTTTTAACAATAAAAGATTTTACATTAAATTTTTGGACCAAAAATCCCCGTTATTCCTGCCTGCCATGAACTCCAGCTGATGTGCCTGTGTTCATCTCCATCAAGTAAAAGCCTCATCTATTCAATTTTTGAATTATTTATTTTAACAGAATTGTTAACATCACTAACAAATAGTTGAACATTTTTATCAAACGCATTAGTTGAAATTCCCCATTGATTATTTAAAAATCATTTGTGCTAATGGTATGTGTAAATTGAAAAAATTAAGATGATTATAGGTTGATATACCTGTCAAAAATAATATGAACACTTTCAGAAAGAACAACTATTTAAGCTATATACAGTTCTAAAAAACAGCTTCTTCATTCCTATTCACAATAAATTTAATTTTAAAACCCGTTTCAAATATATAACATATCTTATTGGCCAGTTTTAATTAAATCTACCTACTCAGATCATTTTTAGAGGCCATTTGTTATTAGTTTGAGTATGGTCATTTCCCTACCATAATGAGCCAGATCTATTTTTCAATATTATAATGTTTTTTTCAATATGCAGTATAAATTTAGTGCTCCAGTACATAAAAAGAATTTATTGTCCAATAAATAGAAGTCTGTAATGTTCTAAATAACTTGCTTTACACATTGGAGTGCCCTCTTTTGCAAAATTAAAACTTAATTCAACAGAGAGTTGGAGTTGAAACCCAAAAAAGGAATGCCATAAGGTAGGTAACTCAATGAAAGAAAAGTAAACCATTCACAGTGTTTTAAGTGCGAAAAGTCACATCTCGTAGAAACACAGTTTCTTATAAGATATACTTAATGGAATGCCACTAGAATATATTTTAGAGCTAATATTTTCACTACCATTCATGAAATAATTGTTAAGTTCACCTGGTTCGAGGTCAATAAAGTTTAATGAACGTGTTTTATTTTTTAAATCATTGACAACAGACCAAGTTTCTCTGGAGAAATTCTTATGTCTAGAGATGCGATTATTATAATAATTTTCTTTAATAGATTTGATCATTTTTCAGAAAAAATATTTTATAGTTATTGATATGTGAAGATTTTCAGTGAATTTTTTAATGTACCTACATTAATGATTTAATATTCTTGGATATACTTGTACCTTTAATGATAGGGAATGCAAGAGTGGTTTCTAGGGAGGGATGTCATCAGCAATAAATTGGTAAGAAACTAAACCTTATGACATGATTATATCTTTTTTAGTTGCAGAGATACATCAATAGATATGCTAGCGAAAATTTCAAGATAACATATCCATTATTTCTTGAGAAGAGTTGATGCAATACATTTTTAATGTAATAAATTAGCAATAAATAATGTATCTACCGAGGTATCTATGACAAATTTGGGTTTATGATTTGGATATGCTAGCTTAATATACATCAGTACTGTTCTTTTGGTTAACATTGTATAGAGTATTCCTGAGTAAATAAAAAGTCATAGATCCAATCTATAAAAATTTTCCACAAGAATATTTTAATAACTACTGATAACATATGTTTGGCTGCCCATTTCATTGATATAAATTTTACACTTCAAACTGATTGTTAAAATATTCACATCTGAATATGATGGCAGGGGTGAAACAATTTGACTTAATTAGTTTTATTACAGGAAGACTTGGATTCATTGATAATCTAAGGCTAATGTTAAGTCATTGAATCAAAAACTTCATTAATTTTCAGATTTTTTTGTAATTTCTTATAGGTACATTTATAATTCAATTATCTGTTCATTAAGTTTATAGTATTCTAAAATAAATATGTAAGTAAATGTGAAAAATATTTAGTATAACACATTGACCCCATTACAACTATTAGGTTGGAAGATAACCATTTTAATTCATTTGGAATTTTTGTGGTATTTATATATTTATATGAATTGCAGACTTTAAAACAATATTAATGAAAATGTAAAAAACGTTATGGGTAATTGTATCAGATTACAGATTGTATGAGAATGCAGCTTCTAGCAATATTGAAATTAAATACTACATATTAAAAAAAAGTATTTTAGATTCTATAAAGAATCCGTTGAAATAAACATAACCTTTATTATCTGTGACAGTTTTATAAGTATCAAAAACATTGTCCAAATTGTGTTTTCAATTCTACCTTCTCTACTTTTCTTAGGCATGGAAAGCAAATACCACGACAGTATGGATTTTAATACAGAATAAATGTATAAAGCGTACTTACAAAATAAAATACTGGAATATCCGAGTGACTGAAATATGCATCCAATAATTGGTATCGGGTTTTAAATTAAAAACATTAGACGTTCTTATCACTACCAGTCTAAAACCTATTCGAACTCTACATTACACAACTCATCTAGGCCACCTCTGAGCGAAGTAAAATACTTATAAAATCGGCACTGAAAGTTTTTACAAGCAAAAATAACATAAGCAGCGCGTTTACAATTTCAAGATCACAAATTACATCTAATTTTTGCATGATAACCAGCCATTTTATAAAAATTTTGTTCCAACAATGCACAGCAACACAGCACACATTTTTACCAACCCAGCTAAAGCTAATAGAATAGTTGAAAAACTCAGATGGTAGCTTTGTTTAAGCTGGCAGCACTGCCAGCATATGTAGTTAACTTGTACTGCTAACAGATGTCATACAATAATTCTTCTTTTTATAATCTGTGATTCTTCTGTACGAATGTGGCTTCATGGAACACCAACTAAACTAAAACCATAGAGAAATAAATAAAAGAGATCTGTTAGACGTGTACCGTTCTGTGGCATAAAGTTACCACTAGTAGCGCCTACCTTTGCTACAGGTGTGAACTATCACTCAGGAAGCAGTCTTTTTGAATTTGAGAGTTTTGAGACTTTCAGGATAGGTACTCGTAATATTGTACAATACTTGCAATTATGATTATGATTATGATTATGGGCTCTAATGTTTGTTTTTTAGTGTTTAAGTCAAGTCACAAAGACTAATAAATAACATTGTGGAAGTCAAAGCAAATATATTAGATTATAACTCACTCAGCTCAGGTAGTATAGTTAACATCGGTTGAAATTTAGGCAAACAATAAAACAGAGCAGGGACAAGATGCCACCCATGTCTGCGAAATATTATAATTAAAAATGAACGAGGCTGGCGAAGGGTTTCAAATATTTCTCCATAACGCCTGATATCAATTATCCAAACACTATCACCTATCTCTATAATATTTGCATTGTTTGTTATTAATTATGATGTTATATTAAACAATATTTTCGGTTCGACATCTTTTATTCAACGACCCCTCTCACTCACACTGTCATTTATTTTATTTTCCAGAAGGTACCAACCTATACATAGTTACAAAATTCTAGCACCTCCCTTTTTATAAAATAAAATGAGTTTGTGAATAACAAAGTCTTCTGAAACTAGTTTATGCGAAAACCTACATTGAAGTTTATTACACATTACTAACACCTAGGTTAAATTACAGATTCAGCCTCTCAGGTGATGTATGCCACTATACTACAACTTATGCATAGCTCCCAT
This sequence comes from Galerucella pusilla, assembly GCA_910591695.1. Classification (NCBI taxonomy): domain Eukaryota; kingdom Metazoa; phylum Arthropoda; class Insecta; order Coleoptera; family Chrysomelidae; genus Galerucella; species Galerucella pusilla. The sequence goes on from CAJUYI010001165.1 coordinate 59,999, forward strand.
CCAGCACACATTTCTTCTATTATTGGGTTCTCTAAGAAGGTTTGGTCGTCCGCACTGAGGCGGTAGTCTCAGAGCATGCCCTAGGGAGAACTGCCATTATTATAAGTTTTTTTTTTTTGAAAAATCTTTATTTATAACAATTCAATAAATACAATATTGTTTACAAAAAATTCTCTAATCAGTGCTGACAGCTCTGGCCTCGAGAATAACCTGTATCTTAAAAACTAAACAGTGTGAACTTAAATCTAATTTATCCCAAAATGTAGTTTAAGTCTTCTGACAAATTGACAAAGATTTCTGGATGTTTTTATATTCTCTGGAAGTTTATTGTATATTTTTGAAGCTTTCACAATTGGATTATTCAATTCTATATTTGTTCTTGGAGTTATGTTATATATGTCATTGTGACTGCGAGTTGAGTTGAAGAAGGGATTGCCATCCTGTTCTCATTTTTCTTCTTCATCTGCATTTGCGGTGCCTTGTCTGTCCCCTTTTCCCGCTTTTGTTTTTCTCCTTTAGTAGGGATCTTTTTCTCCCTTCCTTGCTTCTTGCGCTCCGTTGCCTTCTTTCTTGCTTCCTTCGGTGCAAGTCCCTGTTCAAGAAATCGAAGATGCCATCTCACCCCCGCTCCACCAAGTCCACGCCTTAGTGGATTGTCCCTTCCTCCGGATTTACCCATTTAGGGAAGGAGGGCGGTTGTCCTATTTTTTGTCTAGGACTTCTTCCGGAGACTCTCACCAGTTCAGGAGGAGGAGGATGAAGGTATATGGGTGCATCTGCCTTTCCCCACTCCTGTTTTTCTATAGCTTCCTCAACACGAGGTTTTCTCGTGTGTGAGAATGAGAAAGATGCTATTGTATTTTTGGGCATTGCGGATACATTGCTCCGACTTGTGCCGTCTTGGTCCGCATATTAGCGATCAAGCTTCCCCTTGACCACGCAGTCCTCGACATATGCTGTTTTACCTTGACTTTGGGGGGTATTTTATTGTGGTCTCCTTCCTCTTTGCCGGCTATTTGAGGCACGCCCCTACATCTAGTGAACCACCTTCCACTAGATATGGTTTATATTAGACAGGTTTCCACAAGCAGTCCACTGCTCCGACGACAGCGCTGACTTCGGCTATCAACCAACTCGTCGGGACAACAGTCCATTCTCCACGTGAATAACCTGATATTGGATATTTGCATTTCCCAGCAATCGATCCATTTTGCTGTCTTTGATTTCACGTATACCTCCTGAAGGAACAGTTTCCTTTCTACCCCACCAACGACCAGATCTCACAGCTTCTTGAGGGATATAAAAAAAAGATGATCGAGTATCTTGCCTATGAACCTTTCAAAACAAATCGATAAAATGCATGAAAATCGCTTTAAGAGATTTGTAAATGGGAGTGATGATGACGTCTACTGGGATCCAGAGCGAGGCCTTGGTGAGCTTAGGGAGCCCATCCACACTGACGACCGCCAGTGATGACTCCTCGCCATCGCAGACCACTCTGATGAGTTCACCGGAGTATGTCCACGACTCAAACGTGGACGCTTTGCTGTTGCTGCTGGAGGCGGAGAAGATGATCTTGTCCAGCTCCTCTAGCAGTTGGTTTTTGATGATTATCTGCCGTTCTGCGGTAACCTTACCGTACGGGCTAGTCTCATCTATAATAGCAGCCTTGGGGTGTCTCAAGGCGTCACCTCCGTGGAGTTGCTCAAGTGAGGCGCTTTCCTGTAGGTTCAGCCGGTTCCTTGCCTTTATTGAAGGCGGAGCTCTTGGCGCCGCCGCAGGAAGTTTTGCTGTTGGAGGTTAAGTGGGGGAAGAGGGGGGTGCACTTGTAGTTGCTGCCACCCTTGATTCCTTTACTGTCTTCCTCCTTTTGGTCTCGGCGCCTCAAATGCGCTTTCACCTTGGCCTTTGTGTTTCATCGCGAGGTGCTCATTCTGAGCAGTAGTTTCGGGTGGACGTTTCTGTTCATCCCCAGCTACTACCCGCCCCATCCTGCGGCCATTCAGCTGTCGGCACGATTATTTACACCCAACTTATTTCTGCTACTAACCAAGGGACTGAACCAAGGGACCGGCGACTCAGTCCCTTGGTCGTTCCGCTAGCCGTCACCTGGGGGCGCGCCCGATAGATAGCCCAGTCCACGGGAATCTTTACAGTTTAAAGTGAAACTATTTATCGTAAAATAGCATTAATCTTTTGAAAAATTACCATTTATTGTACTAAATTCGTGATTTTTGTAGTAATTACTGAATGATCCAGCGTAATTTTAAAATAACATAAAATTCCGTGGGTAGCGAGGTCGACCAGAACCTTGCAGATATGCCATACTGTCACCTAAACCAGGACATTATTTACCTGGGACATAGCATTTCCATACACACACAATATCTAGACACTTGTTTCTCTCTTGAAAAATAACTGTTTTATAAAATAACACCCCTTGTTATAGATATTTTACTATATATTTTGTTAAATCAACATTTTCAAATGGAAGCTGGTATACTTGACATAATATATTGAGACGACCTCGTATAAGTGATATTATAATATTGATTGAACCTCGTACAAATAATAATTTTGAAATGACAGATAAAAGAAATTAATTTTTATTTTGACATAAACGTCAGTGTATTAGTAATCACAAAATTGAATCAAGAATAATTGAAATATTGTTATGAATAATATAATAAAGAAAATATAAACTAGAATTAAATTGTATAATTAGATGTTAATTAATATAAGTTGATAAATTATAAAATCGTAACAAATAAAAGGTGTTGAACAGTGACAAGTGCGCGACAGTTAATAACGTAAACAAATCGGCCAATGACAATCGTGATACAGAGACATATGCTGCAAATCTGAATGAGTAGGTAAATGACCTGTAAATAAAATAGATGTCAAATAAATATACGGAAGTCATCTAGTAGGAATTTAAAAATATGAAAAAGTTTGTTGATAAAACAAAAGAGAGTGCTAAAAATAATTCTAAAGAGATAACATGTCGAAAATTTAAATAAAAAGTTAAAATTTACAAAAAAGTAGTGAAAAGTGATTTAAAATCCATGATTTTAAATTGATGGTTAACCGTCCGTCGTAAGTTAGTAATACTACACAAGTACTCACCTGGTAAGAAATATAATTTATTTAAACGAATTTGACAAACAGAAGTCCAGGAGATATCGTTCCAGATAAATTCCAAATATATTCCTGATCGTTTCGTATATAAAAGGTTATTTGACATTTTCACTTGCACATAATACCCTCATCAAGAAGAGGATTGGAAGCCGATGATTTTCCGTAATTTTCCTGAAAAATGCACATAAACTATAAAGTCGCCATTTTGAACAATTTGTAGGTTTAGATCAACGATTTCACATGGAGAGTCTCTATGGATTTTCATTTAGATAAGATTATTCAAGATATCAAAGGATGCTTACCTTATAAAACAAAATAACAATATAATAATTCGATTCTTGATAACTCATATTATATAAATTGAATTAAACATTCGTTAAATAATGCCAGCCGTTGGCAAGTCGCTGAACACATGTTTCGATCGGGATCGGGCACGGACGGGCAGTTCGGGCACGATCTTGAACGAGGAGGACCTATATTAAGGTACATTTACATTCAATTACGCGCGTGCTTAAGCTTAAAATTTGCTCGCTTAACATATGACGTCTCCATGTATCCATTTACATTGAAAATTTCACTGCTTAAGCAAATTGAAAAGTGAAATTTTCAATGTAAATGGATACATGGAGACGTCATATGTCAAGCGAGCAAATTTTAAGCTTAAGCACGCGCGTAATTGAATGTAAATGTACCTTTATGGTTTCCGGATGCGCAGCGGTTTTTAAATAATTTCGAATAACTGTTTGCATGTAGCTACCTATCTGGTTGTAAATGAAAATAATAATTTCCAAATAATAAATAAATTGATTAACGTGAAAATAAAATATTTGAATGTATTTTGTTTGACTATCTGATATAAAGGTAAAAGGTAAGTACCTAACGTATTTCGAAGAACCCAACCCAACTGAGAGAGAGCAAATAAAATTTTATGATTATACAGGGTGATCTTTAAAAATTCACCACACACGTACACATTATCATATATTGTGCGAACTTAAAAGTCGTCGGCTTTTTGTTCGACTGTAATACGATACGATACCGTCATGGTCCGCAACAAAACTTAAATACTATTAGATAGCTGCATTAAAAATATTACATCCACTATACTGAAGATTGAAAGTCTAGTGCCATATCATTCAACTTAAACGCCACAAAACTGACATTTACCAAGTGAAGTTTTAAATTTAGCGCATAGAAGAAAAACTGTAAGAAACCACAACAACCAATAGCTGCAAAATGCAAATGAAGCCCACAACAGCTTGGCGATATGTCAACTTCCCCTTTGTTGGCTAACTGAAAATCTCTACCACACTTTTTTATATTTAGATTCTGTCTCAACTGGAAAGCTAAATAAAAATGTTCCTCATATCCATTATTGTATCTATACTATCCTGCTTATTGCTCTTTTTATATTTAGTAATAATTAAAAAAATGTTAAGAATCAACACCATAGACATCAACATTCATTTTTGTTACTGTTCCACCACACTTTGCTTCTTGTTGTGCGAACTTAAAAGTCGTCGGCTTTTTGTTCGACTGTAATACGATACCGTCATGGTCCGCAACAAAACTTAAATACTATTAGATAGCAGCATTAAAAATATTACATCCACTATACTGAAGATTGAAAGTCTAGTGCCATATCATTCAACTTAAACGCCACAAAACTGACATTTACCAAGTGAAGTTTTAAATTTAGCGCATAGAAGAAAAACTGTAAGAAACCACAACAACCAATAGCTCCAAAATGCAAATGGAGCCCACAACAGCTTGACGATATGTCAACTTCCCCTTTGTTGGCTAACTGAAAATCTCTACCACACTTTTTTATATTCTGTCTCAACTGGAAAGCTAAATAAAAATGTTCCTCATATGCAT
>CAJUYI010001166.1:0-36338 GCA_910591695.1 Galerucella pusilla
CTCTAAGCTCCTCCCCTCGTTATGCCTATCTCGCTCGAATATCGGATGCTACTGTGTATAGAGCACCGTAAGTCTCCTAAGCGCGATATGCATAAACAGGTTGTCCGTCGTAGGGATATGTAAAGAAATATTCCAGTTGTCTTTTTGAGTGAGCGAATTTTCCTTTAGAAATAAAATAAACATTTACGTACTTAGTGTTTGGTTCTGCAAACAGAATGATGGAAAGGTAACATACGTGGAAAAATGTATAAACAATACTATGCACTTTAGAAATGACTGGAAAATTACTATTACCTCCGGATGTCTTGGGATCACTTACCTAATTCTTTTTTGAACGTCACATCGCTATCATACTCTTTAAACACTTTCATTAAATATGTTTCACTTTGTTCTAAACGAGATGAAAGATTTTGTAGAAATATTATTCCTTCGATTAACGAAGACGGCAAATTTGGTTTTTCGAATTTCCTGAAATGCAATGGTATGGAATAGTTCCCAATCGGATCGGAATTTTGCCTTTTTTGGTGTGCGCCATCGAGACCTATCAATCGGGAGAAATTACACCATTCAAAATAGGATGCAGACGCACCTTTCGTAGCGGCAATGTGTCTTACGTCTTTTTTTACGGTCCCACTGACAAAAGGCAGGTCTGTGATTAATCCTAATCAAAATATCGCGAGACCTATATATCGAAAGAAATGACAGCATTCGAAAAAGGATGCAATTATTATTATGAAAAGTGAATCTTATTGGTATATTTATTTAAAAAATACAAAAATATGCCTAGTTACACGAAAAAACATCAGCGTTTTGAAGGTTCTCAAGTATTTTCAGTTAGAAAAAGAAGCTGGTAATTATTAATTTAATAGTCTTTTAGAATTTGGCTGAATACGATCCTGATGATTTTATTTATCAAATTTGAGGTTAGCCATATGTCAAAATAGCAAATAAAATAAACGACATACCCAAAGCCCGGATATATACGTCACAAGTGATGACGCACACCAAGAAAAGGCTATTGAATGTACCATACCTGGACACACAATCGGCCTGATTCTATAAGGGAGTGGTTACAGCTTAACCACTCAGCTGAGTGATAAAAAGCAACGACAGTGACTAAAGTAACCACTTTATCGGATTTCGGATTCTATAACACCAAAGTGCTCAATTTCTTAACCATTCTAACCTCCAAAATGTGGTTAGTCTTAACCACCAGGTTTCTCTGGTGGTTGTGCTTTAATCACTCTTGCTAGACATTGTCAAAGCGATTATAGTGAGTGAAAAGCATTGAAAATAATATGATGAGGACTACGAAGATGATGATAATAACAACGACCTAGGAAACAAAGACTCCCCCTTATCGTAGTTAGTCAGCTATTTGAGATGTTCTCTGCTGACTGCCGGAAGAAGCACATTTTTAAATTACTGTTGATTATTGTGTTGTGAATATTATCAATAAAAAAACTATTAACATTGATTGAGAGCACAACTTTATTGAGCAAACAACAAATTGTTAAATAGAAAGCAAACAAAAATAACATTAATAAACATTTCACAAACTAAACAGTGTTAAAAATAATTATCTAATAGCTGATGTAGTCTTGAAAAACACAACAGTCAGAGAGCATGTGCCCGCATAACATAACCCCGTCGAATTTGCAATTAGGCAATCCAATGACCTGTCAAATAAATTTCATTATGGCGACACAGGGCAAACAAATGTGATTTAATACATTGTAGACCGTGGATTTTGGTATACATAAGTGTTTATTTTGAAGAAAGGTGCTTTTATTTTGCTTTGATGTCTCTATACTAATAATATACAATAAAAAGTTCAGTTTTATGAAACTTTTAAGCTGGGTATATCAATTGAGGACCAACTTTTGGTTGTGTAACTATATAAGAACATTATTTTTTTGTTAAGTAGTGGTTTTTAGACTATCAATAATTATTATTTATTATTTACGGGTAAGTACACACTGACTAAAACATAAACAATATTATAATGAAAGTGAAACTTTTATGGAATTGCTGGTATTGAAATTTCACTTGCTTGAATCACCTGCAGTATTCAACCCAGCTGTTATTAAGAACACATTTTTGGTGCACAAGAATGAATTAAGTAAGAAGCGTAGAGAAATGTGGTTAGCAGCAATCAATAGAGATGATTTAACAGAATCAAAAATCAAATATCAGGCTGTATGTAGCAGGCATTTTGTTCAATAACAATATTTATAAAAACTAAGAAAAGTGATATATTCTAAATAAAAAATACTAATCAAATGAACAATATACTAAACACTAATAAAATATACTAAATTGAAGCAAAATATACTGATAAATTCGACTAAAAAGTCTTGAGCACTGTTTATGATTGAATGGAAAATACAAAACTAACCTATCTGTCTAAATTGTTTGCCCTGCAGGCCATATTAGGTCACGTGATCTGGATTGCCTAATTTGACGTTAATGCATTTCGGCGCAAGTTCTGTCAAAAACGCCACAATCGGCTAACTTCGCATGATACATACAAACTACTTTAATCACGGTGATTGAGCGTACGAAGTTTAATAACTGTGGTTGATTTTGGTTTTATAGAATCCGAAACATGGATGGCGTGACTAGAGTGATTACAATTTTATCCCTAATCACGTTATTTCACTAATCACTCTTTTAACCACTTTCTTATAGAATCAGGCCAAATATTTCATTACTTTTACCACTCACATCAATGATGTAGGAAAAACTAAGTTTTGTTGATGGTCACTCGGTGCATTTTCTTTGTTTTCATTTTGCGAATCATCCCCTACCACGTTTTCCAAATTCCTTTTCACTATTTCAGCTGAATTGTGCTTCACCAAAAATTTACTGAAGAATTTATTCTTCGACTTACTGGTAGTTTCAAGAGAGGGCTTGAAAAAATTAAAATAAATATAAAACCCCATACTATTATTTAATATATAATACCTCAGAATCCATCGAACTAACTGAATTTTTACTTTTAATTTCTTCAGAAATCACTTTTTTATCACTAAAATTGCTATCAAACGTTGAACTACTGGACACGCAGTTCAACTCACTCCCAGCCTGTTTTTTCTTCTTTCCCTTTGTACGACGAACAAGGGCAGATAATAAACTATAAGATTTCTTACGTTTTGTAATATTTGTGTCATCAGAAGTTCTTGAAAACTAAATATAAACGCGATAAAAAACAATATCTTTACAATTTAAAACGCTACAACTAACCTTATTGAAATTTTCTTCATTCATATTTCTTACTGTATCCTGAAAAATCTAAAATATTGTACAAATCAAACAAAAAGTTGTTATACATAAAAATTTTCGGTTATAAGCCGTCAGATTTAATGTTTCCATTTGACAGGTAGCTTGGTTCCGAATTGTGACCCAAAACGATTAAGTTTTGTGGATCAGTTTAGTGTGGTGTTATAAAAAAGTAGAAGAAAATAGCCTCGATTGACGTGAAGTGGTTCCGCGATGTCTGAGACCTTCGATAACAGCGAAGTAACCAAGCAAGTGGAAACATTTAAAACAAAACAGGATTACCAAAGGAACAATAAACAAACAAGAATTTCAGGTAAACTTTTGACAGCTAAAAATGTTCCAAAAAATTGTAGTAAATTGTGACTAGACGAGATCAAGTTTTTTTCATAATCAAAGGGCATGTCTCTACCGATCCGTATCCTTAAAAATTTTAGAAAACCCAGATTTTCATCTGTAAGACGTACTTTCGCCGATGACGTAGAAGTATGCGTGAAAAAGGCAGAAGATGATCCGTGCAAACCGAGCCGACACAAAGGCTTAGTACTGGGTTTTTACACCAATCCAGATGCAGATTTCGATGTTGGAAAGCTCACTCCCACCGGAGAACGATACGACCACATGGTATGTCATCGAGTTACCGAACTTATGCGATACGCCGGTCCTCCACCAGTGAAAAGAGAAGTGCGTGTATTCTACAACTTGGACGATGAATTTTCCATGGTAGCTATCACCGGGCTAGGAAGAGAATGTCAAGGTTACGACGTATTCGAGCAAATGGACGAAGGCAAAGAAGCGATCCGAATTGCTGCAGCCACCGGATGTAAAGCTCTCCAAAAAATGTCGATCAAAAGAGCTTACATAGAAAGTTTTGGACACGCCGAATCGGCAGCAGAAGGAGCGGCCCTCGGTGTTTGGTTATATCAAGAAAAAAAGAATAAAAGATATCAAATTTGGATTCCCCAATTAGAACTATACGATGACTGCGATTGGACAGGATGGCAGATTGGTTTACAGAAAGCCGCCGCGCAAAATCTAGCCAGACAACTCATGGATACGCCGGCAAATTTGATGACCCCAACTTCTTTCGCCCAAAACGCCGTTGAAGTTTTGTGTAAATCTGGCGTAAACGTCGAAGTGAAAGTAAGAGGATGGGCGGAAACCCAAAAAATGTACGCTTTTCTAGCAGTAGCTCAAGGATCCTGCGAACCACCGATCTTCTTAGAACTCAGCTACTACGGCGCTTGCAGAGACGAAAGACCAGTCGTTTTAATCGGTAAAGGAATCACGTACAACAGCGGAGGCTTGTGTATAATTCCATGCAACAAACAGAGATACATGAGAGGCGATATGGGTGGTGCAGCTTGTATTCTAGCAGCTTGCAGAGCCGTAGCAGGTCTACAACTCCCAATCAACATAAGAGCTTTGATTCCTCTATGCGAAAACATGCCGGGATGTGCTGCTATGCGACCTGGTGATATTGTCAAGGCTATGAACGGAAAAAGCATTAAGATCGAATCAACAGACACCGCGGGAAGGTTAGTAATTGCAGATGCTTTGGTTTACGCTCAAAACTTTTGGCCACGATTTATAGTAGACGTTGGTACTATGACCAACGACATGAAGCATTCACTAGGTGCTGCCGCCACCGGCGTATTCAGCAACTCGGAAGCTCTTTGGGAATATATGCTGGCTTCTTCCATGCACACTGGTGATCGTGTATGGCGCTTCCCGCTTTGGGATCATTTCACAAAATTGGTGGCTCATCATCATGACGTTGACGTGAAGACTTTTGGAAGAGGAGGTCGTCCGAGGTGTGGTGAGGCGTGCAAAGTAGCTGCTTTTTTGAATGAATTTGTGCCATGTGGTGACTGGATACATCTCGATACGTATGGTGTTATGGTTTCTAACGGAAAAGATTTTCCCTATCTGCGTGAAGGACTTTCCGGGCGGCCGACTCGCACCCTCGTCGAATTCCTGTCTCAATTAGTTTGTCACCGTGAACAAAATTAAATTTTGAAAAGTCCAAAGGAAAAGAAATAACGTCTAGCGTGTTTTTACGTGTAGTCCTTTTTTTTGTCTTATACAGTAACTTCTATTTATATAAAATAAATAATTTTCTACATGTTTTTTTTCAATTTTTTCTTTCTTTCTAAATTGTATAATAAATGGAAAATTTTACTGAATCATTTTTTATTTATTAACTATATAACAATTACCTCGATATAAGTGATAATTTTCACAATTTTTCTCATATTATTTCCGAATTAAAGGCCGGAAATATTTGAAATGTCAAAGATATGGCACAGTTGCAAATCACAGACTAACCTATAAAAGTGAAAGTTCATAGAATGAGCTTCAACGTAAAGTGATAATGACTCAACACCTCGAATAACAGAAATAGGTTCCAAACCCATCCACCTGAGGCGCTAGCTGCAATCTAGTTGTCGAAATAAGCATAATACCCTTCTTGGTGTGCGTCATCGATTGTTAATGTCCTAACACATTACGATGGGAGAAATCTTAGGGCCGGTTGTAGATGTCACAGGTGAACGTTAGTTTAACTGAACTGCCAGTCAACTTTGAACCGAGTTCATTTTGGTTTTCGTTGTAGAGTGCAAGATCAACATTAGTTTGGTTGAACGCCGCTCAGGTCATGTTGGTTGCACTGAACTACGCTTTTCATCTGAAATTTTAATGTCCCATGACAAACTTGATCGTTGACTGACAGTGTTGATTGAGAATTATCAGTTGTATGTGATTGTAAACAACAAGGTGGTGGTTGTTGTATTTTGTGTGGAAAATTAATGGAGAGAGCAAATAAAAAACGATCAACAAATTTCAGTTCGAAGGAAGAGAATATTTTAATATCCTTATGGCCTTATTCTGTACAAAAATGTTAGCGGTAACAGCGCTGTAAATCTTCAAGGTCGAGAGATGTTACGAAAAAGCTATTCTGTACGCTTTTGATGTAACTTACATCGATGTATAATAACATGTTCGCTGTTAAGATAACGCCGACCAAAATATTCGACGTGTTTTGACACTATTTGTTATGGGTTGAATATTGTAAATTCTCATGAAATGAGTCAAAATGAACATCAATATAATCCCATTTTTGGGACGGTGTGTATTAGCAATATTGAAACATAAAAATTTTTTAGGAATTATATGCGTATAGAAAGAAAAATCCGTTTGATATACCGTAAAACCTTTTCATTGCCTATTACAGACTAAATAAAGAAATTAATTTTATACTTAGAGCCACATTTAAAAAATCCAGGAAATGCAAACGCCATACATTTTTTAAATAAAAATGATAAATAAATAATTCTTCTAAAAAAGTCTTCTTCCTTCTGGTTCCTTCACCTCTTGCTTTACATAATCGGACCAATAACTTAAAAATTAGGTGAGTTCTACTACACAACATAATATCAGTGAAGTTAGCTACGATGTAATATTGCGCTCTCAATAATTTTTTTACATCGGGTGGTTCAGAATACGATTTTTAACCGCGCTGTTGAATTTGATTTAACATTGCGATTTTAACTACATCGATTACAAATCTCACAGTTTGTTTTTCTAATCGAAATCTACATTTAAATTCAATATCAAAATGTCAAAGTGACTGGGTCTATTTCTAAAGGTTTGCGGTCTTCTAGGATGTAAAAAACCATTCAAAATTTGTAAAAAATCTTCATCGTCGGTTAATTCTTCTAATAATTCGTTCATTTTGATTGAAATAATGAATTATCAGATATTCAACCTCACTTTTTAAGGTTAACAACTCAACGTCAAATGCCAAAACCCTCTTGAACCGCCTTTGAACGCCCTTCGAGGACCGTTCACGTAAACTTCTATTTGAACCACAGATCAGTTGTGACTGACGTACTTACAACAAAAATTTGCAATTAAACTCGGTTCAACGCAGAACCACAGTTGAACTATGCAACTACAACCGGGCCTTAGAAATATATTGTCAGTGGTCAGATGATTTAAATAACAACTGCGTTTTTTTATGTGCCACTGATGACTCCAACATATTGCAGCGGAGACTGACGTCATTCAACCAGTGGTGAATAAATGATGTAAAAAAACGTGCCTATAATCTACGTCAGTAAACGTCAACTTCACACCACCAAAGTGTCCTCTACTTGCAGTTAACCTATGGTGGCTTTACTATGAAACACCCTGTATATTAGTTCCAAACCCATCCACTGCGATCGCTGAAATTCTTCTGTCAGACCTTGACACAGGACTCTCACTTCTATAGGTTGGTCTATTTTGTGGCACAGTATGTTCAAAAATAGCAGTGCTATTTCTACAAGCACAAAATAAACAATTGTTACTATAGGCCAAGGAATTTTTTCAAACTAATTTGCCTGGCCTATCAAAACTTACTAATTTCGTAATATTTCGATTTCTACCAATAGTCCAGTAAATGAAGGATGAAAAAAAGGCAAAGTTAACATAAATTACGCCCTATTTTCATTTTCTGGTTGGAAGTTGCATTTGGTACCTCATTAAACATGAGACAAAGTTCTGCATGAAAACGCGTGCGAGGGCGGAGAAAATGGCCCCAAAAGACCAGAAAAATAGGTTTTCAGTCAATATCTCCTAAAATATGGCAGTTAGAGAATTTCGGTTCGGATAAAAATTGAAGTTCAGGTCATTTTCTACAAAAATGGTCCTCATGATTTTTTTCGCAACATTAATATTTTCTGCGAAAAAATCGGGTTGAAATACCGGAAATTTTGAGACTTGTGAAATATGCAAGTTTTGTACAAAATTTGTGCTGGGAGGTGTTGGAAATCCATTATTTTCAATGTGGAAACAATAGTAGATGGCGCCACCACATTTTACAGATTGGAAAAATCTTCGGTGCCATAAATGAGAAACCCTGTAACCAGACACTTTTGATGGATATTCATCTTTCTGATGGTCTTGTTTACCTCTCAGATGAGGCCTCAAGATATACTTATCAGGAAAACGGGCTAAAAGATTAATTCTAGCGAGATGGACCTCACCAGTGGACCTGAATCTAGCAACAATCAGCTTTGCACATGTGGCAAAAAACTGAAGTTCATTAGGCTTTTGGTAAGGAAAACTGAAAATGCCTCAAGAGTGAAGAATATTTTTTTTTTTTTTTGCAACCAGACTGATCGAGGTTTTTGGAATAACGAGTTATAAACGTTCTCCATGTTTCATTTATTATAGAAAAATATATTTTCATTTATTTATTTATTTATTTATCAACGGGACAACCTAATATAATGATACAAGAATAATACATTATAGACTAAAATATTACATAGAAAATTTTTAACAAAAGTACAAGAGATTCGCGGGTTAATTGTCCGTGAACTGATGAAAAAAGTATATAAAAATACATTGCAATTATGACATAGATCTGTTCGTCACCAGTCATCATCTGATTCTTGTTCAATAACTTCTTCTGGGTCTAGAGCTCCCTCTAGCTCTACCCCGTCCAGGGCCGGATTTAGGGTAGGGCAACCGGGGCGAACGCCCCGGGGCCTCCACAAACGCAGGGCCCCCACAATAGAGACTTCGGGGAAAAAAATCTTCCAAACTCCAACTAGTAAACACTAGTAAGCATCTTTTCCTTTGATATTTTTTTTTGCCCTTTTACCTTTACCTACAGCCTACAGTACATACATGATAATTTGATTATATTAATCTTAAATAACAGAAATCATTGATCTATATTTGTTCACTCCAATCAGTCAATCAGAGGAATATCAAAATCTCAAATGGCCCTGATAAGCACTTCCAAGTCACTACCCATCTTGAGGGAGTACCCCAATCGCTTAATGGCTGAGTGGGGTGGTACTTGCCCGCAACCTCGGAGGCTGGGTATTCGATTCCGTGTCTCGACAATCTTTTTTTTATTATACAGTGTGGAAACCACTTATGGAATAAAATTCTTTATGTCATTATTTTAGAAAATTATAAAAAATGCCGAGACACGTCAACTTTTGAATTGAGTTGTGCGTTATGTAAACATAAATGTACAGGGTTATTCACGCAAGTATGCCATAGTCGGTGTTTTTTTTTTAATGAAACACCCTGTATATTTGCATATTTTTGAAATCCTCTTGATGAACCGTCGCCTATGATACCGGCCCAAACGTTCACCTTTGGAGGATACTGAGTATGTGTCTCACGCATCCAATTAGGATTCTCTGCTGACCAATATCTACAGTTTTGTCGGTTTACCTCTCCATTCAATGTGAATGTTGATTCGTCAGAAAAAAGAATGGTACCAAGAGCTATCTCATTTCTGTTCAGCTTATTCATCAATATTTCGCAGAAATCCATTCTACGATCTGGATCGTCTTCTGTTAACTCCTGCACAAAAATTAATTTGTAGGGATGAAGTTTTTCTTTATGAAGACATCTTAGAACAGTTGTATGACTAACATTATTTTCACGGGCAATTTGACGTGTACTTGAAGTTGGATTCTCTTCGACACTAACAAAATATCCACTTTCACATCATCTTCAACGAAGTGTGGTTTTCTTTTCAATGGTTTGACATGTCCAAGTTCTCTGAATTGTGCATGAATTTTAGACACAGTACTTTGTGAAATATTAGGAAATTCGGGATACCTGTGATTAAATATGTTTGCCACTTCAACTTGACTTCTGCAGTTATCCCCGTACCCGATCATCATTAAAATCTCAATTCGGTGAGTCTCAAGTAAATATTTCATTGTTATGTCGACAAGGAAAGAGTGTTTGACAAAGATTTTACTTTTTCAGTATAAACTGTCAACACATCAACAACTGACAGAGTAGAAAGCAATCCACATTATTTACCGATTTAAAACAATCCACATTATTTACCGATTTTGTCTAATTATTGGCGTTTTTAGGCAATTTTTAGGTATTTATCATAAAATTCATGGGCGTAGCAGGTTTTGTTTAATATACAAATACGTCTAATAATTAGTTAGTTTAGATTTTTGATAAATCCATGTTTAGCTAATTTAAAAAAGTACCAATATTTCAAGTGTAATAAATTATTAATTTTAAAATTTCACACTGTATAATTCATAATTGACCATACATTATTTAGTTTGTTGGAATCCGTTCATTAGGAGGATTTCAAAAATATGCAAATATACAGTGTGTTTCATTAAAAAAAACACCGACTATGGCATACTTGCGTGAATCACCCTGTACATTTAAATTTATGTTCACATAACGCACAACTCAATTCAAAAGTTGACGTGTCTCGGCATTTTTTATAATTTTCTAAAATAATGACATAAAAAATTTTATTCCATAAGTGGTTTCCACACTGTACATATAAATTAATTGCAGTATATGAACCGGTCAATCGGTGTTCTTCAATTCTTAAATAAATCAATTATTATTGACTAATTGGTAATTTTTTTCATATTTATATGTGTTTGTTTAATACTAATGGAATCTACTTGGGTTCACAATAATTTTTTTATTGAAAAACTCGACTGAAAAAAAATTGTTTACTTTATTTGGAAAATAATTTGGGGCGAAGGGGCCTCCGCTCCTTTGTTGCCCCGAGGCCTCTGGACCTCTAAATCCGGCCCTGACCCCGTCAACAACTTCTTCTGAGTCTACAGTTTCCTCTAATTCTACCTACCGCAAATAGATGAGCAGACGACACGAGCGCCACGTAGAGCACACGCGCGGCGAACGACGTAGGAACGAAAGTAATAAATTATAGCGGATACATTTAGATATACTGGTTTTTCCCCGGAGTATCAAAGGTATGACTTATATACATCGATGGAAAGGTGGGAATTCCCCCGTTACACTAGTTAAGGTGTTAAAATGTTAAAAATAAAAAGTAGGGAGAAAAAAACCACCAAAAAAAGTGCGTTTTTTCCTTGAGCCCGCATTTTCTAATTTTATTGAAAAATGGACGACTTCGTCAAAAAAAGTAATTACACAATCGAAAGGTAGACATTCTTAGCTTTCAAATGATGTATCATAGAGACCAATCGGATCATGTATAAATTTTTAATTGATGGTTGTACACAAAATTTCCCCGCGATCCAAAAACAGCAAAAATTTGGGATTAAATAAACAACGATTAAATGAAAATTTAAAAAAATTAGGGTTTTCAGAGATGACAAAGGATCTTATGAGGACCCATAATCAAGAAAATTTTGAGTAAATTAGTGCAATACAAAAAAAAGGAACAAATTCCTGGCGAGGTCAAAATTGCCGGGGAGCAGAAAGTTTGACCCGTGTTCCGATAGGGCCAAAAGAGTCAAACGTGTCTCAATTCACAGGGTATGATAGCAGCAGAATTCCCCTTTCACCTGAATTTTGAATCATGAGAAAATATGCATTTTTCACAAAGTTATTGAATAATTTGTCCCCCCGCTGATGTGTAAATACACGGACTGTGCTCTCCGGCATACAGCACAGAAGCTCATTATTCGAGGTGCGCTTGGTGCCGTTTTTCTCGAAACCGGTCAAATTTTCGAGAAAAATCATAAGGACCATTTTTGTAGAAAATTAACTGAACTTTAATTTTTATCCGAACCGAAAATCTCTAACTGCCATATTTTAGGAGATATTGGCTGAAAACCTATTTTCCTGGTCTTTTGGGGCCATTTTCTCCGCCCTCGCACGCGTTTTCATGCAGAACTTTGTCTCATGTTTAATGAGGTACCAAATGCAACTTCCAACCGGAAGATGAAAATAGGGCGTAATTTATGTTAACTTTTTTCCTTTATTTACTGGAATACAACAATATTTAAATTTATTACAGTTTTGACAAATTTTTTAATCTTCCACCTCCACATACTTATCCAAAAATTCATCATATTTCGAATTTTACAACGCCGTAATCTGAACTTTAGTTTCGAACGGTTGATTCTCCAAGCTGCTGATCTGTTGGTGACCAGCGTGCAGCTATAGTTATGTCTGCGAAGCTCCCAAAGACGCACTCGTCGATTCTTTGATTATATGAACGCTTTTGACTTGGCTCTTCACCTCCAGCGAATTGTACATCGGATATTCACAACAAATGAGAAATTTTAAAAACTGTGGTACTTCCTCGTATATCGAAGGCGGTACTGGGATCAGAGGAGACGTTGAGGATTTGTAGTACCTGTACTCTGATATACTAAAAAATATATTTAATTAATCTGGTTTAATTTTTATTTATTATTTTCCTTACTCTCTATATTTTTCGTCGGAAGACTTTTCCAGAAGAGGAATTCCGGATAGGAACAATATTATTATCGTAGTAAACAATGGGGACATGATTGCCACCCATTCTACGCCTTCTAGAACGTTTAAAGAAATTATAAATATCCCCCACCATAAAACGATCTCTCCAAAATAATTAGGATGTCTCGAAAGTCGCCATAAACCTTTAAATAAAAATATATTATTTGCTGTGATATATTTTTTTTAATTTTAATCACCATCGTTACACCATTTTCCTTGATTGCTGGCATCTTGTCTAAAAGAAAATTTTTGTAAATCGGCATAAGTCTCCGCTAACAATCCAACAAGAAAAAAGGCAGTTCCTGTGGAATCTAACGTAGTCATAGTTTTTGGAGCTAGAGGTATAGAATGTCTAGGTGAATTTATTATTATCACTGGTAGACTCACTACATACACCCAAATGGCCTTAAAAGAATTTTTTTTCGGTTAAAAAAAGAAGAAGAATTAACCTTTTGACTTACCTGGAAAGTCCAAAATATGGCAAATCTAATATTATTACTTTTTTTATCATCGAATTGTTTATCTCTTCCGATTTTAATTATTCTGTATAATAGATAACAAGATAATCGTGTGCCCCAGAGACATACGTATACTGTCACCATGAGCTGTCTACTATCATAGCTTCTCTAAAAATAATAGATATATCAGAAAAAACTATTGTACGTGGATGTACCAAACTAAAGTCTGGAATCAAGGTCAGTATAGCACATGCGGCACTATCCGGCAAATCTAAATCTAAATGTTTCCGAGGTTTATAATCTAGAGCTTTTTTCCCTTTTACTACCAAATTTCCATGCACCTGGCAACACTGCCTGCTGAATGACGTCTACATTCGACACATATAAAGGAATTCAGTCTAAGGTCAGTGTGGCCAACAAAAAGTAGTTTTTCTGACAAGAATGACAGTTTATGTCTACCCCTTAAAACATAAGATTTCTGCATGTTTTTCATAATTGCGAACATCTATATTGCTTTATTAAAATAATGAATACACCCCCGAAGCGTAAATCTTGGAATTTAAAATGACTTTTTAGCTGAATACACAGCACATCGGTGGCCAAAAATTCCAGGAACTCTTGCCATGTCACCATTTAATTTCTGTTAAGCTCTGCTGGTGCACACAATTGAAAAGAATTAGAAGGAAGTTTCATACTTACTCTTTCGCCTTGTCCTAAAATAAAAGTTAAAAGAGCCAAAATGATGAAGTTAATTCCACCAGCGAAATCAGTTACTTTATCCATTTGAAAAGTAGCCGCTACTATGAAAAATATAATTTGCATAGTAACTGTAACTATAGCACTAATAGCATAGTGGTCTTTATCTAAAATGTCGACAGCCATCACTTTTTGATTATTTGGCAAACTTCTTTTTGTCCTAAAAACATCACACCCTGTATAAATACGAAGCTTTATATCCTCTGTATGGTCCAGAACAAATAAAAAATTCAGATATGGACCAAAATTTATAAAAAACATAATTGTACTTGATAACGGTAGCTGAAACGTTACCGAAACGTTGAATTGAAAGATATATAAAAAAAATGATGGCTTAATTTCCAAAAATAATGTTGTTTATAATTCTACAAAACAGAGTTAATTAAAGAAACTTTGTTTAGTGTGTGGAAGATCTGATCCATTATAATTTATTTACTATGGTTGAGTGAATGTATTTATTTTTGTAAGGTTATTATTAGGCGTGCTGTTTCCAAGTAGATTAAAAAGTAATGTTGAAGTGCTTACATACAGAGCAACAAACTCGCTACCATTTTAAAGGAAATTATATCAAATTGTTTTCTATAATTACCATAGTTTTTTACCAATATTAATTATTTTAAAATAATATTATTACTTAAATCAATAGTTTCAGTGATTCTAAAGGTTTCAAAATATAAAATCAAGACCTTGCAATCGAGATAAGTACGTACAAGGTCACAGCATCCGAAAGGATCGATAATCTCTTGAACAGGACCTGTTATAATAAGTATAAAGGACCTAAACTCTGATCCAAAGATAACCGTAACTTACCATCATATTTTTTTATTCATAAACAAGTTTATCGTTTATTATTTTTAAGATTAATTTATCTTCTAAATTTTAATTATTTAATAAATTCACTCGTGTACTGCTTGTTGCATATATACACCGCAAAAAAGGCGCAAAATAAAATGAAAATCACAAAATAAGAAAGGTGTACTAAATATATACCGCAGTAACTTCAGTGTATTATTGATTGAATTGCCGAAATCTAGAATTGGGTGAAAAAAACTTACAAAACATTGTGTAGAGATTTTGAACGACGCTCGGCGTCGAATTTATCTGCTCGACGGCGGCGGGCGTACTAAAAAGTGGTTTTGGAATGGGAGCGGTAGTATGCGGAAGGAGATGTAGCGGGAATAGTGTTGAAATACAGGGGAAAAGTTTTTCAATTACAAAATCAAATAAAGAATAATCAATGGATGTAATTTATTAAATATTCAGGGAATATAGATGCATATTAATTGGATTTACCCCACTAATTAGATTATTTTCTAATAGTTGATAGTATTCATTATGAAAAGCGAAATCACTCATCTTTCCATGTTAATTTTTGTTAATTTATATAAAACGTTTTTACATCTACCAGCTTGAAGTTAATGACGTCAACCATTAAAACCAGTTATAAACTGCGGTGAACAGCTAAAAATGCCTCAAGTGTCAGTGTCAGTTGTCAAGATTATTTTGTTGAAGTAGAATATCCACAAATAAACTGTGATCCACAAAAAAATATATTTCTATTAAACGTGATATGGTTTTTTTCCAGTTAAAGTGTACTAAACGTTAACCCAATGCGTAACTATACAAATTTACGTAAGTTGAATAAAATATTTTTTTTAAATAACTTATGTTAACCACGTTTTCAGATCTCTTATGTCATCCTGAAATGAACCTACAAAACAGCAGTAATAAATATGTGTACGTAAAACAAAATCCTCTGCCCACGGCAGTACCTAGTAAAGTATTGATAAATCCGAATTTCAATAAAACAGTTTTTGTTAATCCAAATTTTCGACCAGCAGCAATTGCTGTCAATCCAAACTTTCAACCAGCACCAGGAGGAAAGATACATATCAATCCAAACGTAACAATACGTTTACCAAAAGAATCTGGAAATATTCATGTAAATCCAAACGTTCTTCGAAATGTACCAACTATAAAACCAGAACCTGTTAAGCAACCTCTGACTTATTCTTCTAAAACAAAGTTAGTTAGAAAACCTTTAAAAGAAAAAACTGTAGAGGTGTCAAGAAAAGTAAGAAGGTCGTCATTATATTCCAATTTCAAAATAATAAGATCTCCTATTTTAAATAAACCTTCTCCAACTAGAGTGAGTAATTTAATATTTAACAAGTACAAATTACGGCGAGTCAGTTCAAGTAGGACTGATAAGTTGAAAAACAGATTTAAATTGGATAACAGAAGACGAACAAACAGCTCATCAAAATCCAAATTTGTGTTCATCAACAGATTCCTTAATATTACCGATATTGCAAAGAAAGTACCTTTACGAACAAAAAGTCTGATTAATATATCAGGTAATGTTTATAAAAGTTCACCAAACAGATTACAAAAGACAAGTCTAATCCAGAAAAACAATAAGACCGGTTTTAATAGGAAGAATAAATATAAAATAGATAAAACTGGTTTGGAGAAGAAAAAAATTGTCAGTAGGTAATTTTGATGATTTTTTTTTTAAATTATTTGGAGAAATAATGAACTGTGTTGTAGGAATTCTGGTAAAAAGCAGGTTTCTCGAGAAAAACTTAAAATATGTAACATTCCATGTCCTTATTACCGAAAATTGGGGAGATGTAAAGGAAGTGAGCTTGGAAAATGTCCTAGGAAACATGATCCCGATCAAATAGCTTTATGTACTAAGTATGTATAATAATATACAATAGGCCAGTCGGTATGGGTCATTTTAGACCAAAAGTACAAGTAATTTTTTTATAAGTACCTTGAAGTATGTAGATTGATCTTAGAAGTTTTCCCAACATTTCTAAGAAAACCCCATTAAAATTACTCCAGTTTTATCAAAGTTACAGTATTTAATATTTATATATTTTCTTGTAAATTCAAGATTCTTAAAATTTACAAAATAATGAATTTTATCTATGGAACAGACCTCCTAAATAACAGTTTCCATCCTTCAAAAAATTGTTTCAATGCCACCTTATTACACAGGGTGATTCATTAAGAATGTCCAATCTCTGAACTGTAGATTCTAGACCTCAAAATATGATGATTCTGCTCCACATGCCTTATTCAAATATTGCTAGTTTCCGAGATACGGGGTGTTCAAAGTTTAAATTTAAATTATGATTTTCGCAAAGTAAATGGGCTGCAAGAATTTGGGACCATTTTCGAGTTTTTAACATGGGAATCTCCATAAGAAAATCAAAGGTCTGAAAACGTCAAAATTGGCTTCTAAGGTGGGTTCACACCGGCAACTAATCGCGGCAAACGACGGAATTTTTTCATATATATACTAGACGTTAAGGCCTATCGAGACGTCGTTTACTATGATTGCTTTTGAGGGGTGCTGCGTGGGGGATGAAAGGAGGTAGAATTTTTTCATTTATATACTAGACGTTAAGGCCTTTTAAACGAGTCGACGTCTGCTATGATTGGATAATTTTTAGTATGAGGGGTGCTGCGTGGGGGATGAACGGGGGTGGAATTTTTTCATGTATAGACGTTAAGGCCTTTCGAGACGTCGTTTACTATGATTGGTTAATTTTTAGTATGAGGGGTGCTGCGTGGGGGGATGAACGGGGGTAGTTAGAATTTTTCTATTATTTTTCGTATACACTAGACGTTAAGGCCTTTCAAACGAGACGTCGTTTGCCGCGATTAGTTGCCGTCCGGTTGCCGGTGTGAACCCACCTTAGAAGCCAATTTTGACGTTTTCAGACCTTAGATTTTCTTATGGAGATTCCCATGTTAAAAACTCGAAAATGGTCCCGAACTCTTGCAGCCCATTTACTTCGCAATAATTTTTTATGTTTTCACAATTTCTCTCTGAAAATTGGCAATTTTCCGTTTTTTGGCATGAGGAATCATAATTTGTAGTGGTGGAGAACTATCGATAGTCCGCACTATCGATAGTAGTCGATAGTCAATGATCGAACTATCGATAACTATCGATAGTTGTCGATAGTTTGAAAAAAATTCAGTCTCATTATAATTTTGACATTAGACGAAAAAAAAATGATTCAATAATTTTTTCTCCAATGAGGATAATAATCTCAACAACACTTGCGACATTTTCAAGTTAAACAATACAAATATAATTTATACAAGATCTAACTTAACCTCACTTCTGTTATTATCAATATTAAAAATCTTGAAAAAAATAAAACAAACAATATTATTTTAAGAAATAAAACATAAAATAAAACAGCAAATGATCGAATGTCAATTTAAAAGTGTCAATTGTCAAAGGTCAAAGGCATGGGCGCAACTATCGAAAGCTTCGATAGTGACAAAGAACTATCGATAGCGTCTCGATAGTTACTACTATCGATAGTTGTCGATAGTGCTATCGATAGTTCTCCACCACTAATAATTTGCATTCTAATTTAACATTGCTAGTTACGCTAGTTACACTTGTTTGTGTTAATTAAATCAAAGTAAACTTTTTTTGGGCTAAACTTCCAACTAAAATAATAAAAAAATATTAAAAAGCTTTAAATTGTACAAAAAAAGTTACTCTTCTTTGATTCGTGTAACTCAATCGGATATCGAGTTATTTGCTTCTAAAAAGTTTAATAAATTTTAATTTTTTCATAAAAAATTTGATGATTCCTTGAATATGTAACAATAAAAAATTTGTAAACAAAAATAAAAAACTTCAAAGAAAATGCTCAAAATGCCCACCATTCACTTCAATACACTTTATGATCCGCTTTCGTGAAATCAAAATTTAAATTTAAACTTTGAACACTCGTATCTCGGAAACTATCAATATTTGCATAAGGCATGTTGAGCAGAATCATCATATTTTGAGGTCTGGAATCTACAGTTCAGAGATTGGACATTCTTAATGAATCACCCTGTATATTTTCTTGTAAATTCAAGATTCCTAAAATTTACAAAATAATGAAAAGTGTCGTACTTATTTCGTAATTAGGAAAAATTAATTATCCGTAAATTTTATCTATGGAACAGACCTCCTAAATAACAGTTTCCATCCTTCGAAAAATTGTTTCAAAGCCACCTTATTATATAATATATTTTTTATTGTATTGAGATAATTGGTTTTTTATTAGAATACTTATAATATTTATATAATATATGAGTAATTTGCTAAAAATGATTATGTGCTATGACAAAAAAAAATGCCATCTGAAAGCCGACACTTTCCTCTTCAAAACGCCGTATTACAATTATTTATATCTACATTATAACCGTACAATAGTTTATAATGTACTCCGCCGCGCTTCAGAAAATAGAGTCGCGCGGATGCGGAACACATACTTAGTTTACCGAATTTTTTGCGGACATACCAATGCTCGGACGAAAAAAACGCAGGGAACCTTTTTTGTTGCAAAACACTCCTCCCACACGGTGGTATTTTTTATTTTTCTTTACCTTTCTCCCAGCGCGAAATATTGGGAAATTTCGAAAAAAAAAGTTTTTTAATTTTTTTTTCTAATTTGGAAAATCGATAGACTGGTAAACTTTTTTTCATATTAATCTACATCAAGAAAAAAAACCAGCCGTATTGCTAATTACTTGATCGTCTGGCCTACAATAGAAACTACTCATTTTGATCTCATTTTTTTCAAAATAGATTTCTACAAGGTGCTTGTATTGATCCAAAATGTCTTCTTTCACACAACGTGTCTCCTGAGAAAATGCCAACTTGCAAATACTATTTAGAAGGCTCTTGTTCTAAGGATAATTGTCCTTACCTACATATTAGAATAAGTCCAAAAGCTGATATTTGTAGGGACTTTTTGGAAGGATTTTGCAAAAAAGCGGCAGAGGTAAGTGATTTTTTCAAACTATAAAGAAAATATTGAATATTTGTTGAGAATTTATTAATAACGGTTTATTTCCAGTGTGACAAACGTCATCAATTCTTATGTCCAGATTATGAAAAGAAAGGGGCTTGTCAGAAGCCGAGGTGTTCGTATCCACATGGTAGGATGGTAAGAAAATACTCAGTTTTCAATAAATACAAATTTGCCAAGAAATGTTCTACTAATAATAATGAAAATACAGCAACTACTTCAAAAGAAAATAATAATATTGAGGAAAATGTAGAAAGAGAATTAAATCGATATTATTTGGAAAAAAACATTGAAAATTCCGTAGATTCAGATCGGAAGGTTGATTTTAGATTAAGACCGAAATTGGGGGACTTGCCTACTTTTATATCCTTGGAAGATACTTGAGGAATATTTCTTGGCAATGTTTTTTAAGTTTTATTGTTGAAAAAATATATTATTGTTTGATGAATTAATAAAAAATAGTTTTATACAGAATATGTTTCATTTCCCATTCCCAAATATTTGGAGTTGTATCAAATAAAAAGGCAAATTGGCCTTCACTGTCTTTAAAACAAACCCATTTTTATTTCACTTTCTTCATGCTTGGGAGTCCTGAATAGGGGTGGGCAAAATAATCGATATACTTTTAAAAATAACCGATTAATCGAAAATAATCAATTAATCGGAAATAATCGATTAATCAAATCTTATCAATTAATCGAAGATTGATTCTTTTTATACAGTGGCGGATCATAGGTGAGGCGCGCGCCTCGTATTTTTTCAGGCGGGGGGCGCCAAACGGCAAAACAAAGTAAATTTTTCCATACTGAGTATTCATGGAATAAAACCATCGCGCCTTCTAATTGAACTCCAATAAAACAATAAAAACGGGGACAACTAGCGAACTAGCCAACGACCTATCCTGACTGCACTGCTACTGCCTGCATTGGCTGTAGTGAAAAGTTTGCGCTTGTTATGACTCGCCGCTAGCTCCCACTACAAGTTAACATTCGATGCAGTGGTCCAGTTGTAGCATGAATGATGCAACGGGAGTCCGCTTTCAATAAGAGATTACGTGACTCTGTTGACGTTGACAGCTCATATTTAAAGTCTTTTGTGTGATAGCATTTTTTATTTATTTTTTATGAAATGTTTTGTGTTCTCTTTTTTTTTATTGTTGACAGCAGAATTTTATATTTATTTTTAAAATTTTATGTAATATGTAATGAATTCGTATCAAAAATGATATTCGAGAAAAATTGTCTTTGTTTTTTAAATATACGGCCTACTGGGTAGGCATATTCCAGAAGGAAAGGGGCGCTGAAGTAAGTTGCGCCTCAGTCTGCTGAACGTCATGATCCGCCACTGTTTTTATAATTCTTGATAACGGCAGCTGGAAGTGGTGAAAATAAAGTTGTATGTTGTATGTTGTGGTATAATATATATTTCAGTTTTTAATGGGAATCTATTTTATATAATCGATTATAATTTTTGATAATCGCCCAGCCCTAGTCCTGAAATGGGGTACAGAAAAAACAGTACAGTAAACACAAAATATATTTCAATTATTCAGTAGTTACCAACATTTATGAAACAATATCTTTAACCAAATTCTACAATTCTATAACGTTAAGGTAAAAGAAAAAAATTTTCTGTCATACAGACAACAAATACGTTGTTATAAGTCTAATTATCACAATAACATTTTCTTGATCCCGATCTGTAAAAAATCTACTCTGTCCTATTATTCATTGGAAAAGGGCCTAACTTGAACTGTAAGTGGGGATCACTTTGGTGCTTCCAAAAACCTATATTTAATATTTCTTCTGCACTTTATAACTGACGTACAGGATGTTTTATAAATTTATCCTATTTCTTTCGAACCTCATAATTTCCGAGTTACCCTGTATATTATTTTGAAATTTGGTTCACGTAATAACCATTACCTAGAAACTCCATCAAAAGCATCTCCAAAAAGATAATGCAGGTCTGGATCAACAAAAAATTTCAAAACTCGTATTTCCTATATATATAAACAACACTCTGTATATAGATTTTTTTTTAAATTGCTCTTTATAATTGGAAAGAATATAAAAAATCGAATCTACATATTTCCTTTTTATTTTTCCGCGGACAATTTTAGTACCAAAAATTTACCGTCAAAATAATAAAATTTATGCACTTTTTGGGGGTTAACAAAAAATGGTATCGGAGAGGTTTTTTTTTATTTTTTAGCTTGAAATGAAATCTATTTAATGCATCTAAAGAAGCATCATAGAAATTCAATTGAGTTTGTATGTTTACGATGATCTCCATCTACAATTAAAGTTAGACCCTTTCCCAGTGAAACACCCTGTATATTGTATAATATTATTATTTATTTCTATAAATGAGTTTCCAATTAGAAGAAGCATTATAAGCCAACAAAATCGGTGCATGTAACAACAAAGAATATGAATCTTTGTCAACGGCTTCGGATAACTTAATCCAATCTGACAGCCACTTGATCATTTCTTCGTTACTTAAATTTGTGGCATTCAAACCTCGCATGAAACATGCTTTTTTTAGAGCATCCAGTGGTAAATTGTTGACACCACCTTCTCGTTTGATTGCCTTATCCATTTCTTTTAAAATAAACGCTCTGTAAGCCAGTCTTTTCCTTCTAAAAAAAAATCCGCTTCTCATGCCATGCATTTTTAACAAGTGAGACTGAAAAAACGACAACAAAATTAAATTGTAAGACACTTTTGTGAAAATGGTACTTACCACATGGTTCCTGCTTAAATAAAGTAAACAATACGGTTCTTTCTTAAACAAAGACTTACAAATTATAACGTCATGAGGACAAGGATGTTGACCACTTCCGATATTTGCTATCACAGGTTGCCATTTATCGTGCAAGTGATGGGTTTTTAAAAAATCCATTTGGCTTTGCAAATGTCTGAATACGGGCCTATTGTGAACGAGCCTATCCCTTAAATTTAAAATTTGAAAGTCTGCTTTTTGCTGCAAGCTCCAAAAGTGGGAACATAATAGCTGTCTAGGAAACATGTACAAGATTGGTAAAGACACATAAGGTACCACTGGCAGCATGAACAATACTAAGATTGGTCCTATTCTTTTCATATCTTTTGGCAATTGGTAATAAAGTTCAATTTCCCTTCTTAATAAATTGTTAAAACTCTTATCAGGACTGTCCAGAAGCCTGAGTACTTTGAGGTATTCTTTGGTGTCTTTTATAAATTCTTTTGTTCCTTCCATAAACAGCCTGTAGGTTGCTATAGCTTTTGGAAATTTCTTTTCTAATATTCTTCCTATATTTTTTACATACTGTACATACTTTAAGACAACTAAAAAACGTATTCTTCTGGCTTCGTCTCTTTTAAACGATTTTTTATGATTGTATCTAACTAAATTGTGACTGAAATAAAAGGTAACCAAATTTACGTATATTTCTTCAAAAAATCATTTTCAATGCATACCTTAGAGAGGTGGTAACATTCCAGGATTGTGTTAATATTGAAGAGGCAAGACTAGATCTTCTAAAACTACCTGCCAAAACAGGCAATCTTGTAAGATTCATCATGATATGATTTATTAAAGTAAATTCATAATATAAATAATTACATATTGTAATATTAGCTATCAATATCTTTATTCATACATTTGAAACTATTAATCTGTTTTGTTAATAATATTTTCAAAATAACTCATCCTAAATAAAATTTGACAACTTAGTAACTAGCTTCATTCTGTACTTCTTCTTTTTCAACAGATCTGTTAAGGCGGATTCATGCAACGTTCATTTTTCATTATTATAACTATATTTACAGTAGAAAAAGTTAATTACCATAGTTTCCCATATGATGGTCATGCAACCACATTATTGAATTTCAACACACTATTGCATTAAGAAGTTCGTCTACATTATATTTTTAGTGAAAACCATAGAGAAATATAATAAAATGTCTATGTCTTTGGTAAAAACCATGTAATCGCATGCGCCAAAAATGTTACAGCTGTCATTCCGAGGTCTCTTTCTATTTAGAGCAGCCACTAATACTTTCAAAAGTAGTGAAACTGATATAACACGTTTTTGCTGAAAGAACCCCATAACTTCCAAATAATTGCAAATAACTGACATTCTAGCACAACCGCAAACGATTCAAATAATATGACGTTATCAATTGCCAGTCTTGTCAGTTCACAATTAATTCGTTTCATGAACTCGTTTGATTAGGCAGTGATAATATAATTTAAGTGTAGTTATAATGTAATAAAAATGTAATTATAATGCACGTTGCATGAATCGGCCTTAAATTTAGAATTTGTTAGTGTACGGAACGTAGCCTGGAAATAAGATTACGGATCACACTCTACACATAACTGTCAAAGAAAACATTTCCGGTAAGTGTCAAACTCCATCTTTCTTTTTATTTCTAGTAAAGCATGGTAAGGATCTCCAACAAGTTTTTTAGTTTTATTCATGTAAAATACTAACAAAGTAAATAAAATATACTTACTAGTCATATCAATAGTTCTTATTTTGAAATCTTTAATAGTTGTTTTGCAAAAAGTTGTTATGAATTGGTTTTTAGGAGTGTGCATTAAAATGTGTATGTGTAACCTATTCTTTTTATTTTCAGCCTTTCAAAAGGTTTGTGGAAACTGGCCGTGTGGCCGTTGTATCTGATGGCCCTCACAAGGGTAAACTAGTTAGTATTGTGGATGTAATTGACCAAACAAGGGTGAGTATAATTTTGTCCACATACTTTGTATTTCAAAAGATTTTAATTTTTTTGTGATGAACCTACTCTTTGATAGGAATTGCCGGCTGATACATACCTGAAGCTATTTAAAGATCTGATATAAATTATTAAAGAAGTGATATAGTGTGTAATTGTTTTATAAGTTTGTTGATAACATTTTTTTCCTTTTCCATCAGGTTTTGGTTGATGGTCCACTCAGTAATGTACCAAGAGGACAGCTTAGGTTAAATGAATTACATTTAACTAAATTCCGTATTAGATTCCCCTTTTCTGCACCCACACGTATTGTGAGAAAAGCATGGACTGATGCTAAGATTAATGAACAGTGGGCTGATTCCGTTTGGGCCAAGAAAGTAGATGCCAAGAACAAGGTAAAGTTGATTTAATTTTTGTAATTTTAGTATTAAAACCTTTTCATGATGATCCATATTGATAGGAATTGCCGACTGATACACATCTGAAGCTAAATTTTAATCTGATTATTATTGTAGCAATTTCAATATATATTTGTTGGTACTCGGTTTTACAATGTTTTAATTTTGATTCCAGCGGGCACAACTCACTGATCTTGATCGTTTCAAGCTACGTAGGGCAAGATCAAGGAGAAATAAGATTCGTACAGCAACTTTCCTTACCTTGAGGAAGACAGCTTCCAGAAATGGTATTCTCTACGGTAAAAAGAAGATGGCTAAAGGTGGTGACAAACCCATACCTGCTAAGAAGGGAAAGAAAGAAAAACCAACTCCCAAGAAGAAGTAATTTTAGTTAATGACAATATATTTGTTTAAAAAAAAAGTTTTGTGTTTTATTTTTTGAAAGGTGTATGTGTGGGGTTGGGAGAATCGGGGAGATTTAGTGAAATATACAAAGGTAAGTAAAAAAAACATTTTATTTGATAACAATAGATCAGTTTTTGAAAGTGAAAAATTTATATATAAGCTTAAATAAAAACGTTAAATGTCAAAATTAAAATTCATAAAATGGTTAGTGAAATACATATGATTTTAATTAAAAAAAAAACAATATATATTATGACAAAGTTGATATTCGGGCTACTTATATTTTCAGAAATTCAGCTTCAGTCTAATTAAATCTACACTTCATTTGAATAAATTACACTATATAGTGATTAGTCAACGAAATCCCAATTATACCATAAATTTTACAATACTTACAAACAAGTTAAGTTAATAATTGTAGATCATAAAGTAATCACTTATTGTGGTGTGCTAGAATCCAAGAATGATTAAGCACCTGTCCCAATTCCAGTCTTGCTTCTGGTTTCACAACCAACAATTTTTTAATCAAATCTCCAGCTTCCACTGACACATACGATGGAATAACAAACTGTGCTTTGCTTATCCGTCGATATGTCTCATCATAGTTCGAAGATTCAAATGGGGGTTTGCCTGTAAGAAATTCGAAACACAAGACACCGAGGCTCCAAAGATCGACCTTTTCGTTGTGGGTTTTTCCCGTTACCATTTCAGGTGATAAGTAGTCTAAAGTGCCACATAGAGTCGATCTCCTAGATGATGGTGCATGTACTGACCAACCAAAATCAGCTATTTTTATTTCTCCTTTAGTACCAAGAAGAAGATTTTCAGGTTTGATGTCTCTATGTATCACTTTCTTTGTATGGCAGTACCGTAAAGCATCGGCTATTTGTTGAATGTAATTAGCTGCCGTTTCTTCAGGGAATCTTTTATTTGGACTTGATGATAGTTTTGCATATACTGCCCCATTCGTTGCATATTCCAATATAAGATAAACCCGCGAATCATCATGGAAATATCCATACATTCTTAATATATTTGGGTGACGTAAGTGACTCTGGATTTCTATTTCTCTTCGAACCTGATGTTCGTTATTGAATTCTTTAATAGCCGATTTGAACAGAACTTTCAGAGCTACTAAAAATTTGGATTTCTTCTCCCTGGCTAAGTAAACATTACCAAATTTTCCTTTTCCTAACGGCTTACCAATATCAAAATCAGCTAACGTCCATTTATGTTTCTCTTCTTTGCTGGTTGCCCCATCCGATTTTGGTTTTGTATTATTTTCAACTGTATTTTCTTTTTGTGCAGTGTTCTTTATATTTTCTTGTATTGCAGAATTTTTGTTGGTATCGTTAACTGTTTTAATCACTTCTTTTTCCTTACATTGTGTATTTTGAACTCGTAGAATAGTTTTAGGTTCATTTTCTTTGTGGGACATTCTTAAAACATTCGTTGGTTTCTGAGCCATTTTAAAATAGCACAGCTTGCTATATCTTCATTAAAACATATAAATTGGGTATTAAAGATGAATATTTTTATTTTATTATTACACTTCAGCCACTTTATTTTACAGAATGAAAAATCAAAAAATTTACTTTTAACGGTTTTCGACTTTACAAGTTGACACTTTATGTCACTGTCAAACGAGGGACATCTTCTCTTCTCGCACACTTGGTGATGGTCGATTATCTGTATTCTGTGATAATACACAAGAAAAAAAGAAGATTTAAAATAGCAGCTTAACCATAAAGTGAAATTCAAGATTTAAAAATTATAATGTCTATAATTTTAATGTGCTATAAAATAGTGGAGAGGAGTATAAAGCCTAAAGTTTCAACTATAATTAATGGCTTAAAGATTCACACATTCAATGGGTTGAAAAAACCTATTTTAAAACCGAACACTGGTAGTGTATCATCCAAAAGATTGTTCTTTAATTTCTTTAAAAAACCGGGTAAAAATGAATTGAAAGTACTAGATAATATTCCTGATCATTTCGTACTAATTCACAGAAACACTATGGAACGTTACATTTTGTATACACAAATAGGAACTTGTATAGCAGCAGCAATAGTTGTAATAATTTGCATATTTCCAATGGGCTCCCCTAAAGGAGAGATGCAATTTTTAGGAGAACAAGAACATGTTCCTCGATCTACAGAAAATGAATTGCAAATATACATAGCTATATTTGTAACCATAGTAATATTACTTCAAGTAATGATTTCAAAAATGCCTCTTAGGATATATTATTGTTCTAAACAGAAGAAGTATATACTGATATTTCCTGCCAACATGCCTTTTTCTTATAGTAGAATGACTTGTGATGTGGGTGATGTGAAAAAGTTGCCTGTAGAGGGCATATTACCCTGGAAAGATGCCAAATATACAGTGAAAGACAAAAGTGTTATACTAATTGACGATCATTTTCGAAGGCCTGCAGATTTGTGGGTGATGATGGGTGTGCAACGGGATCCAGATTGTGAAAAATAATGTACCGTTTATGTTGAATATATAGTTAAAAAAGTGTTTATTCGAAGGTAAAATAAAACTACAATTGTAAATAAATATTTATTGATAAATATAGGTAGTAGTCTCAAGAATAACGAGAACAATGCTAGTGGATTCAGTTCAAGCTTAAAGATATTTAAATAAATTATAAAAGCCGTTAATAAGATGCAATGTCTTATTTAGTTGTTACATTTTATATATAAATAAACTAATTTGACGAATATGGGATTACTGCTTGAATGACTAAATCCCACAACCAACAATTATCGTACAACATATATTTGGGAGTTCCATTTGACAAATTGATATCGTACGCTGCACCGACCACTTCTATTTCGACAAAAGGAGTCGCTATACCTTTTTTCAACCTAAAATAATTGTAACTTAAAGAAAATTTTATTGTCCCAACTCTATTGTTCGTTTTTAAAAGTATAAAGGTGGATGTTCCTATAAAAGTAACCGTTACCGTCGTTGTAAAATATGTACTCTTCCATCTCTGATAAAATTTTTCATAATAGAGATGGTATTATATCAGTTATTTTTTTTTTGTTTATATTTTTCCTACCTGCATAAATGTCGTGGGTGATGCAACGGGATCCAGATAGTGAAGAATAATGTACCATTTATGTGGAGTATATAGTGTTTTTTCAAAGAATTAGGTAAAATGAAACTACATTTGTAAATAAATATTTAATGAGTTTCCTACAGAAACTGTCATTTTTAATGATAAATATAGGTAGTAGTCTCAAAAATAACGAGAACAATGATAGTAGATTCAGTTCAAGCTTAAAGATATTTAAATAAATTATAAAAATATAAATGCCGTCTTATTTAGATGTTACATTTTATATATAAATAAACAAATTAGACGAATATAGGATTACTGCTCGAATGGAATCCACCGACTATATCCCACAACCAACGATTATCGTACAAAATATATTTGGGAGTTCCATTTGGCAAAAATAACGAAGAACTGATAAAATTTGTTTAAACATTAACATGAAGACTTCAATATAATTGACAAATTGATATTGAAAAACGTTTTAGTCTTTTAGATAGTGGCACTATTCGAGAAAGTTTAAAGCACTAGTATTCTAATGTAGTGTCTACCTTTAGGCCTACTACTTTAAGGCTACTTATTATCACATTTTAAACAGTAGGAAAACATTAATTCATTCAAGTTTAGAACACAGAATCATTTATATTAGGAAAATAGTTTGTTCAACTAGAAAGGAGGAAAATTCAAGATTCTGAAGCATATTAAATGATATTATTCTGGGACATTTTGTATTATTTAACGGGTAAAAAGTTTGGTATACTGAAAAAGTACAATAAATATAAAAACCGATATAAGATAAAACCAATGCAAGAGCAATAGAAATGAAAAAAAATTTAAAAAACTACAATAACAAATATCTAAAAGATTCAATTTTTTGTCCTTTAAACAAAATTAAAAAGGACTACTGGCTTCCGATTCTCAGAAGTTCAGGTTTAAGGGGATCATACCTTCCTTGGCGCAATTACTTATCAAGGCTTTGCTCGCTTAAAAACACGATATGTCAACAAATTACCACATTTTTCAAACAACAAATTAACTAGTCGAAGCAGTTTTAACACTGATATGTATCAATAAAGAAGACAATTCTAGATCTTCGCTGTAAGCGTTCTTCAACCAAACACTTCTATATCCTGTTCTTATACACTTAACCTGTGATTTAAAAAAAATATACACATCAATATCATTCGTTACACTGTTATTTAATAACTTACGGGATACGTAGCCTGTCCGATGAAATTCGGCTCCCCAAACACATCCTCTTCTTGCGCAACGAATCGTAACATCGCAAAATCCGGATTGACAACGACAAATTTACAAACTTCTTCGTTCCACTTCGGATTCAAACCGTTATCGACGATATGTTTAGTTACCAATTTAACACCGGAATCGTACGCTGCACCGACCACTTCTATTTCGACAAAAGGAGTCGCTATACCTTTTTTCAACCTAAAATAATTTGTAACTTAAAGAAAATTTTTGTATTGTCCCAACTCTATTGTTCGTTTTTAAAAGTATAAAGGTGTATGTTCCTATAAAAGTAACCGTTACCGTCGTTGTAAAATATGTACTCTTCCATCTTTACTAGAATTTTTATTAATAGAGGTGGTATTATATCAGTTATTTTTTTTTTAAATGTTAATTTATTTTTTACCTGCATAAATGTCGTCCGGCTATAACTCGAATGGTTATTTCCAACGGTTCCACACCTCCTAAAGTATTTTTGTCGTATGGATCGAATTCGTCGTTCAACATAAACTCGGGTTTTAGAAGATATCCGCAATTTCCGTTATCTCTAAACTTCGCTTGATTCTGTTGCATGAATTTATCGCCGGTTTGGAAATTCAACGCCGCCATTTGCGATCCGCAATTCCAGATGTTAATGGGATTGTAGTTGGATGAATCGATTCGTTGGCCTTTGGGGTAAACCTAAGATAAACAAAATAAGTTGAAAAAAATAAAATTTGAAGGATTCTTACTCTGGAAAATTGCTGTCTGTGGTAATTCAAGAAAAACTTTTTCATCTGCTGAAACATCAATTTTTCAGCCGTGTTTTCGGGGAAGGAAGACATTTCGTAGTAGACGAAACCTTGTTGTTTGATTTTTTCCGCGTTAAAAGTTGTAGCTTGACAATAAATGATGAGATTCGACATTTCTTTGGCGATTTTAAAAGTCCTTTCGGCATCGCTATGAGGGGATTTTATGGATGAGATCATTTGGGCCACGGATTGTATGGCGGCGCACCATTCGCGGGCCTAAAAAACAATATTTAATAGAAAAAAATTATAAAAATTTAAATAATTTCATACTATTTCTTCACTTTGAACCGCGCATTCCAACAACGGACAAGTTTCAGGTGAACTTATCGTAACAACCCATTCGAGATGCTGACCAGGTTTTCTAACATAACTAGCATGCACCCCTTCCATGTCTAAAGTTCCTTGTAGCATCGTTTCACCAGACTGTAAAAAAAATTTCGTCCAACTTATTCACCGGATCTGATCACAAGTGATTTTTTTTTCACTACTCACCGTTTCGTCCAAATCCTGCGCTTCAGCTCTGTCGTATTCAGTAACGAACTTCTCTGGGAAGTACAATTGTTTCAACCCTCCGTAATCTCCTTTCCACCAACCGGGGCATTTCGTATTTTTATTTACGTTGGTGATTATTGCTTGTGCACAAAAAGTTAGTTCGTCATCGTGTTTTGCCACATAATCGTAGATGGCTTTGACGGTTATGTTAGAATTAATGGAATTTGGGTCCATGTATGATGGAGAGGAGTAAGAGCTTGCGTAATTTTGTTCCTGAAATAAATAATTTCAACCGTAACATAACCCCCCCCCAAAAAAAAAACATATAGGTACAGTGTGACCCATTTTGTTTGGAAGCACCCCTGTGAAATCCGCATTTCTTAACCGATTTTGATTCAATTTTTTTTTGTTAGATTCAGTATCAAAAACAGTATTTTGGTACAAATTTTTATAGATTAATTACTATTTTCAAGACCCTCTACGTTAATTTTTCTTTGCCAAAAAAGACAAAGGTACATTAAGCATTTTTTTGGTCAAATATAACTATACTACTGGATTCAGGATCATCATAAATGTAAACTAGCAAAATTTTATGAAAACATTTTTATTAACGACAAAGTTATTACAATATTAATTTGGAAAAAGTGGTATTTCAGTAATATTTTACGTAGAATGTAGACAAATTTTGAAGATGGCAACATGGTAAACAAAAAAAAGGTAGAACGTGCCGCGGGACACACGGTAGGACCAGACTCTCACGCGGTAGACCCGGGTTCGATTCCCCGTGAAGAGGTTTTTTTAATTGTTAATTTTATTTTTAAATAATTATTCTGCTTGATATTAATAACGACAACAAGTGGACGTTTGAAATATTTAGCAGACTATTCATTATTATAGATAATGGTAAGGTACCCTTCATGAGGGAGTCCGACTGGCAACATCTACTTATAACAGCATCGTATATTTGAAAAGGGAAACCGTATCATTATACAAATTGGACATTCAAGAACTGTACGTTTACCACACAAAAATTAGTGGAAACATAAAATTGAATTGTTAAAATTTCAATTTGAAGTTATATTACAGTTTATAGAAATTTTTATTT
Organism: Galerucella pusilla; assembly: GCA_910591695.1. NCBI lineage: Eukaryota > Metazoa > Arthropoda > Insecta > Coleoptera > Chrysomelidae > Galerucella > Galerucella pusilla. Next base: position 31,819 of record CAJUYI010001166.1, read on the forward strand.
TCTAGATTTTTTCTTAAGTGGGTCGTAGAAAAAATATGCTGTTCGACTCGTGTGGATTGTCCATATCGCACTTGAACGATTGAGCATTCGTCCTCGTGCGATATGGCCATCAGATAGATAGATAGATAGATAGCTTTATTGGTCTTACAAATATTACAGTTTATGAAAGTTGAAATTTCCTAAAATCTTCACTAACACAACCTGTTTAGACACGTCAACAATATATTTTTATATATACAAACATATATATAAAAACATTTCATCCAAAAATTGACTAACCCAGCCAGTTACAGTTAAAAACATCATCTACTGAGTAAAACGCCAGACTCTCAAGTGCATGCCCTACAGTATACTTCAACTTTTTATAGTTTAACCTTGTCCATTCAATTGGTATAGAGTTGTAAATTTTACAATAAATAAAATCCGTTTGTTTAGAGGTAGTTATATGATTTACTTTGGGTAATTTAATAATATCCTTACTCCTAGTGTTATAGTTATGAATATTTGATCCTGTGTTATATTTATGTTTATTTTTATGCATATATAAAATAGCTTCCAAAATAAAGAGGCATGGTACAGTCAATATTCTTAATGATATAAACAATGGTTTTGCATGTTCTCTGAAGCCTACTCCCACCATATCACGTATAATTTTCTTTTGCTGTATAAGAACTTCATTTGCCACATTTGTTGAACCCCATAAAAGAATTCCATATTGAATGTGAGACTGTACTAATCCAAAACAAGCAATCCTAAGCACTTCTTTTGATACAACAGCTTTCATTCTTCTCAATGCAAAACGTCCACTTGACAATTTCTTATTTAGCTCGTTTACATGCAGCTTCCAATTTAGATTGTTGTCGATAGTGAAACCTAACATTTTCACACTATTTTCACCTTCATGTCTCTCATTTCTTTTTACAAAATTTATAACTTTTGTTTTATTTTTATTGAGAGAAAGGACATTAGCATTAAAATACCCTTCAAACTTATATTGTAGTTCAGCTGTTGCTGCATCCAGCTGATGAAAATCTGCATTTTTAATTAAGAAGGTAGTATCATCTGCATATAAAAATGTTTCAGCAATATCAACATATTCTGGTAAATCATTCACATATATAACAAACAGTAAAGGTCCTAATACCGATCCTTGTGGCACACCATGTTCAACTAACTGTATATCCGATTTAATATTATTATGTATTATCATATCCACACTAGTTGCACAAACTACTTTTTCTATCAAAATATGCCCCTTTACATTTAAAAACAACCTGCCAAATGTCAAATCAATTTATCCATCCATTTTAAAGTTATCGAATTAAAACATTCAAGTTTTCAAAATTTCAACACCCTGTATTTCGAAAAGTAAATGTGCTAGACCCCTCAATCGCGCAAAAAAAATTATGGAAATAATAGTAAAAATTTATCCGAACAAATTCAAGTAGATCACCAGCACTGCGAATACCAGCTTTGCATAGAATTTTGATATAGCATCGGTGGTTCAGTGGTAGAATGCTCGCATTCCACGCGGGCGGCCCGGGTTCGAATCCCGGCCGGAGCATATGAATCGCTGCTTCGTAAACGAGAGAAAGACTAAGGAGGCACAAACACGCAAGCAAAGCACATAACGAAGCAACGTAACATAACGTAGCGTAACGTAACGCGTAACGGTCAGATCTTTTGCATCGCGACCCCTGGTCGCTCAAACCTGACGTAAAGAACTAAAGTTCCAAAAAAATTGCAGGCAAGAAATTTTAATGATCGTATTATCATAGACTAGGGGAGTACCAAGCAGGGTTTATGAGCAACAGGTCGGTAACAGACCAGGTTTTCATTTTAAAGAAAATTCAAAGGACCTGTTATGAGTATACAACGGAATTACATGCTCTCTTTATAGATTTTAAGCAGGCGTATGATACAGTTAGTAGAGACCAACTTTTCGAAGCTATGAAATGGTTAGGAGTACCAGGCAAATTGATCAGGTTAACAAAAATGACTCCTTTGAACACTGGTAAAATATAACTTGGAATGGGTACAAGTGTAAGGCAAGGGGATCCGCTATCAACTGTTTTATTTAACTTAGCAATCGAAGCCATTATCAGAAGATCTAAAGTAAAAACAGATGGTACAATCTATAATAACGAACTGTTCAAGAAAGATAAAGATAAGAATATATAATACTGTGACATACGAAAGTGTAACATGGATTCTAACGAAAAAACAAGAAGAAAAGCTGGAGCACTGGGATCGTAAAATTCTGAGAGCAATTTTCGGTGGAATAAAAACACCTGAAGGATGGAGAAGGAGAACGAATGAAGAAATAGACGATGTTATATGGAGAAGCTAAGATAACATCAAGAATAAAAACATACAGGCTAAGGTGGTTGGGACACGTAGAAAGATTGAACAAAGAAAGAAGGACAAAAATGGCTCTTTACTGGACTCTTATTGACAAAAGAAGAAGATGGTGGCCTAGAAAAAAATGGTTTGAAAGTGTGATGTCTGATATAAATAAAGCTAAGAATAGAGAGGAATGGAATTTCTACGAATTTTTACTGTACAATATGTTTTTGTTTACCATGTTGCCATTTCAAAAATTTGTCTACATTCTACGTAAAAAATTAATGAAAATACCACTTTTTCCAAATTAATGTTGTAATAACTTTGTCGTTAATAAAATTTTTTTTTATAAAATTTTGCTAGTTTACATTTGTGATGATTCTGAATCCAGTGGTGTAGTTATATTTGAGAAAAAAAATGGCTAATACACTTTTTCCTTTTTTGGCAAAGATTAAGCTATGAAGATTTGTACCAAAATACTGTTTTTATTACTGAATCTAACAAAAAAAAAATAAATCAAAATCTGTTAAGAAATGCAGATTTTACGGGGGTGCTTCCAAACAAAATGGGCCACACTGTATAATATTAGGAGTTGTTTGTTGTTAAAATTTATTTTTTTTAACAAAAATATTAAAAACAAATCATTATATCTTCGTTAAAAATCATCCATCATTCTAAAAATCTCACACAACCCGAATTTAAGCTCGATTTAAATTCTTCCATGTCGTTTTTTTCTTCTTCTTTTATCCGTCGCGGCATAATTTCGATGATTAGATTATGAGAAAAAACTTATAATATAATCTACCAGAGTAAATATATGGTGAACTTAAACCTGTTCATAAAAGCGTAGGATTAATTATTAAACTACGGAAACCAGCTTAAGAGTGAGTATACAGGTTATAACGACAGAGAACTACTCGGATATTCGGATGAAATACAGGTACGGACTCGGCGTTAAATGACCGTAGTAAAAATATTGGAAATGTCTTCTGAATATGACCGACTTCCGTTGAAGCGTAAACAAACCAAGGCGTACATTAAATTATTCAATTAGGGGAAACAAAAACTCTCATATATACATCTTTTTAAGGTTATATATATTGGATAACAGCAGTCTCCAAACACTTGTACAACTCAATGTCAACGTAAATTTATACTAATTCTCATAAATAACCTTTCTAATACTGAAAATCACTATTTTTTTAATGTGGCTTTTCAATTTGACAAAAGAATTGATGACTAATGTTACTAATGTGGCTTTTCAATATGGCGACTTCCGTCGAAAGTTGGTTAAATCACTACCACGCTTAAATTCCTTCCTTTTTCTTTTACCTCGTTGGGTAATACGAACAAATAGACCTGACAGACGTTGGCTAAGTTTTGGGCTATGTAAATTTAGAAGTATTTTGATTTTTAATAAAAAAAATCAGATTTGTACGGGAAAATTTGAAGAAATTTTTGAAAATATATAAACCCCCTTTCGCTCCTTTTAAGAATTCCATCACAAGCCCATGGCAGATAGAATTTTTTGAAAATAAATTGACCCCTTTCAATCATTTCATCACAAGCCCATGGTAGATAGAAATTTTTGAAAATAAATGAGCCCCTTATAAAATTTCATCGTACACGTCTATGGTAGATGCAAAATTTTGACAATAAATGAGCCGCTTTTGAAAATTTTATGACAAGCTCATGGTAGATGAAAAATTTTGAGAATAAATGTGCCCTTTTTAAAAATCCCATTGCACGCCCATGGTAGATGAACATTTTTGAAAATGAATAAGCCCCTTTTGATCATTTCATCACAAGTCCATGGTAGATGGAACATTTTGAAAATAAATTGACCCCTTTTAATAATTTCACCACAAGTCCATGGTAGATGAAAAATTTTGAAAATAAATGTGCCCATTTTAAAAATTTTATCGTACACACATTGTAGATGAATATTTTTGGAAATATATGAACCCCCTTTCGTTGTACGCACATGGTGGATGCAAATTTTTGAAAATAAATGAGCCTTTTTTTGAAAATTTCATCACACGCCAGTGGTAGATGGAAGATTTTGAAAATAAATGTGCCCCCTTTAAAAATTTCATCGTACACACATGGTAGATGAACATTTTTTAAAATGAATGAGCCCCTTTTAATCGCTTCATCACAAGTCCATGGTAGATGGA
>CAJUYI010001166.1:40992-64975 GCA_910591695.1 Galerucella pusilla
TTTGCCTGAACATTTTTTTTGTATCTGCATTATTTTTCAAAATATACGAAATTTTCCTAGTAGTATTTTTGAACATCAATTTTCTTGTTTTTAATTTCACGATAGTAATTAAAAAACGGAATTGAGAAAAAAAATTTTCAAATGAAATATGTAGAAAAACCAAATTTAATTATTTTAATTTTAGTTAGTTATAGTAACGTTAACAATTTATGACACAAACAACTTCCAAACACTTCAAATGCTTCTAAGAATCGACAGTGACTATGACTTTTTTCCATCGTGGAGTTTTCTAAATCTCTTTTGAAAGCGAGGGACCGACTGAAAATGTAATATGATTGGCGTTTTGCTAGATGTGACCAAAATACCTGATAGTTTTACAAAAATATTTTAAAACGTGTTTTGTTAACACAATCTAAGGAGAAAGTTTTGCGGGAAAAAAACAGTGTTAACATATTAATTGTTTTTCCAACTGCATTTCATTTCAAAGCAACTTCACCACTGCATCTTTTCTGGATTTAATTAAATTGAGTGGGTAAATGAGCCACACGTGGCAAACTAAGAATATTTCAATGATTTTACGTAAATATATAAAACCTCGCAGTAAAAGTTTTAATACGTCCAATATCACTAATTCCTTATTTTCCTTTACAGGGGCGTATTTAGGAAAAACATCGACACAAATTTAAGCGGTCTGTAGAGCCAGTTCTATTCTGCTTTTCAAATAAATTTAATTGCGTTCCATCTTGTCCATATATTTACTCATTTTATAACCTACAATAAAATGGAATTAATTAACTTAGATGAAACCGATTTATAGTGACATTATCACTTCAAGTGTATTAACCAATAATTAAAAGTAACGAAAAACATTTTTCAGATTTTGGTGGGCTCGCCTTGACTTTTTTTGAAAGATCTATTGTGCCTCCTTACTTCTCCTCAGTTTCTGAGGAGAGTCTCAGAAACTAGTAGTTCCTTTAGTCCTTTTTCCCGGAGGAATTTTAGGATATCTACAGGCATCAACTTAGGTAAATGTTCCTCTTCTATCCACTAATCTTCCAGGTGCTGTGCTCTAGGATTCTGAAGTGCTGTGCAGTTGGAAAGTATGTGGATGGAGGTTTCTTCTTCAATGCCACAAAATCTGCACTCTTCTTCCTCCACTATTTTGAGCTTTTTCAGGTGGCCATTCAAGCGACAATGTCCAGTTAGGATCCCTGTTAAAACTCTTAGCGCAGTTTTACTTTGACTTATGCATTCATTTGATCTCAACAGGTTGTAGTTGATTGTATAAGCCCTACTAGATCTTTCCAATGGTCAGATCTTCTCTTTTTCTCGGCTTTACCTATTTCTTCCAATATTACATTGGGGCTGATTCCGCAAAAAGGTTCAGGCCCCCAGAAAGGTATTTCAGTCCCCCTCTTTGCTAGTTCATCCTTCTATTCCAGTGTGTCCTGGAACCCATAGCTCTCAGCTAGTTCATTGAGTTTTGGAACTGATTACACAAGAGCTCAGTGCTTTAATGGCTGCTTATGGTTGGAGATACTCAGCGTGGTTTTAAATGGTTTATTCACGTGAAAATATTTTGAATGGTTGATTCTTGTGATATATGAAGCTTATCGAAGAGGAATTATGAAGGGACCTGGTGTTAAGAGTATACGTGACACAGACAATAGGAGAATTTAGAGACACGGATAGAATTGATATTTTTCTCAATAAATATACAGTGCGGAAACCACTTATGGAATAAAACGCAAGTATGCCATAGTCAGTGTTGTTTTTTTTAATGAAACACGCTGTATATTTGCATATTTTTGAAATCATCTTAATGAACCGATTCCAACAAACTAAATAATGTATGGTCAATTATGAATTATACAGGGTGAAATTTTTATTTTTACAGTTTTTAAACACATACATAAAATACCTGACGTATTTGATTTTAATACATTGAAATAAATGCTCAAACTTTTTTTCCACCTAGTTGTTGGCAATAGCACAGTCTCCTATAGAACTCCTCATTAACTTTGTTTAAAGTTTGAGGTGAAATATTCCGTACTTCTGTAGTTATCCTGTCTTTGAGGTCTACAATGCTAGTTGGTTGTGTTGCATATACTTTGTTCTTGAGATAACCCCACGGAAAAAATCTAACGGCGTAAGATCTGGCGCGTAAGATCCCCCGCTAATAACTCATAGAAGTTGATGCGGGGTAAATAAATGTTTTTTTTTGAAATAAAAAAAAAAAAAAGATCTGGCGATCCAGCTGGCCACTCAATAGTACCTCTTCGTCCAATCCATTTATTGGGGGAGATTTCATCTAAATAAGTTCATACCATTAAAGCATAATGGGGTGTTGCCCCGTCCTGCTGGAACCAAACATTTTCATTCTGTAAGCTAGGATCTATTGCGTTGGGAAGTTTGCCAACGCAGAAATAACTTCATTTCTAAACATATTTAAATATTTTTCAGCTGTCAAATTTCCATCTATAAATATAGGACCAATAATATGGTCGCCTATGATACCGGCCCAAACGTTCACCTTTTGAGGGTACTGAGTATGTGTCTCACGCATCCAATTATGATTCTCTGCTGACCAATATCCACAGTTCTGTCGGTTTACCTCTCCATTCAATGTGAATGTTGATTCGTCAGAAAAAATAATGGTACCAAGAGCTATCTCATTTCTGTTCAGCTTATTCATCAATCTTCCGCAGAAATCCATTCTACGATCTGGATCGTCTTCTGTTAACTCCTGTACAAAAGTTAATTTGTAGGGATGAAGTTTTTCTTTATGAAGACTTCTAAGAACAGTTGTATGACTAACATTATTTTCACGGGCAATTTGACGTGTACTTGAAGTTGGGTTCTCTTCGACACTTAACAAAATATCCACTTTCACATCATCTTCAACGAAGTGTGGTTTTCTTTTCAATGGTTTGACATGTCCAAGTTCTCTGGATTGTGCATGAATTTTAGACACAGTACTTTGTGAAATATTAGGCAATTCGGGATACCTGTGATTAAATAAGTTTGCCACTTCAACTTGACTTCTGCAGTTATCCCCGTACCCGATCATCATTAAAATCTCAATTCGATGAGTCTCAGTTAAATATTTCATTGTTATGTCGACAAGGAAAAAGTGTTTGACAAAGATTTTACTTTTTCAGTATAAAATGTCAACACATCAACAACTGACAGAATAGAAAACAATCCACATTATTTACTGATTTAAAACAATCCACATTATTTATCGATTTTGTCTAATTATTGGCGTTTTTAGGCAATTTTTGGGTATTTATGATAAAATTCATGGGCGTTGCAGGTTTTGTTATACAAATACGACTAATAATTAGTTATTTTTACGACCTTTTAAACTTTTTTTCAGTTGAGGAAAGAGATGATAGTCGGACGGATCCAAATCTGGTGAATAAGGGGGGTGTTCTAGTAGTTCAAACCCTAAATCAGGAATTTTTTGCATGACAACATGAGATTTGTGTGCAGGGCCGTTGTCCTGCAAAAGAAAACACCTTTGGATAGCTTTCCGAGTATTTTCTATTTAATTTTTTTCCGTAGAGTGGTCAGTAATGTCGAATAGTAATCTCCGGTTATTGTTCTACCCTTATCCAAAAAATCAATCGTGACTACACCATGGCAATCCCAAAAAACTGAAGCAAGAACTTTTCCAGCAGATTTTTGGACATGAAACTTCTTAGGTCTTAGAGAGGACGAAGGACATTGATCACCAAGGGTATTAAGCATATCTTCGTAAATCTGCCCACCTCTTAACCCTTTTAAATACAGGTAATTGAATAATCGATACTCCAATTTTTCGATTTTCTTTTAATTTATTGCGTAATTCTGGTTTACTTTTTTGACGTCCAACTTCACACTGACACTTCTAATGAGTTATTGTTTGTTGCTCGCAATATTCAATTTTTGTATAGAACTGGTCTAGGCTAACTAGGTATCAATACATCCTCGTACAGGCAATCGATGACTTTTTGAAAATTCAAAACAGTGTCAAAATGCGAGGAGAAAAATGATATGTTTCTGAATTGTTATCTCGAATATTCCAGCTTTTATATAAGTACCTCTTATTTCTCTGTAATTTTTTATCAAACTTTCATACAAATATAAAGCCATTCCGTCCCTTCGGAAACAGCAGCTTTATTAGATTTTGTCTTTCGAGTGGAATAACAAAAAAGTAAGTTTAAGTCTACGGAAGCATGCATGAAAATTGTATAAGAAAATGCTGCATTTTTTAGCTGATATTCGTTAATATATAGAAATAATTTTATTTATTTCACATGATAGTTTTTATAGGTATCTATCAATTTAGTTAAAAGCTTTCAATATATAAATTGGCGAGCAGCATCTTCTTGCAGCTAATAATGTTGAAATTGACCTTCGAATATAAATCGCTTGGTATTATAAACTTTTAAGCAATGGAAATCATATTAAACCTGTGGAAATGTGGGATGTAATAGTCACTCTTTCTGATTATTTGCCATGATTTTGGTGGCGCATGTACTTTGGAGTATGGAGGAACGCTCCTCTTTAGGTAACAATTCAAAAAGTTTGTTGCAGTCTCCAACAGCTGTAGAACTGTCAACACTGATATAGAGGTGAGTTTGATGTACGTGGAGCTTGCGTCCACCATTCGCGAAAGTTACTGATTTAAATAAAATAATCGCGAGTTTTGAAAATATTCGCCAGAAGCTGCATGTAAGTGATATTTTTTTTATCAAGAAAAATAATAATCATTTGAATATTATTAAATAATTATCATATATAATACCACGAGAGTGAAAATTTTGTCGGCAAAATTTTTCGATTGTCATGAAAGTTTGTTGCTTGGCAATTTTGCGAATGACATTTTTAACAAAACCACGAGCCGTTAGGCGAGTGGTTTTGGATCAAATGTCATTAGCAAAATTACCTAAAAGCAACAAACTTGAATACAAAATTTTTAATTGAGTGGTATTCGACATGATTATTTCACGAGAGAAAAACTAAAAAATCATAAGTTTAAACGTTTCATTTATTGCAAACTTCAATTATACAAAGCCAAAAAAATAATAACATGAAAAAAAAATTACTTATTGATGTAAAAAGTACAATTATAATAATTATAATTATAATTATTATAATTGTACGTTGTAGCATTATTTTGGGGATTGTTTTGCACCATAACCTGTGATGAATTTAAGTTAGAAACTAAGGATTCCTTCTCTTCATTTTTATTTTCTCGAAGGTTCTCTATAAGTTGGAAATGGTGTTCTTCATTTAATTGTAAATATGGTTTCAAAGAATCGGCAGAAGAATGTCCTGTAAGCTTAATTACTTCTTGTTCACCAACTCCTTCTTTTGCTAATGCAGATATTGCAGAAGCTCTATGTGAATAATTGATTATTTTTATTTTTTTTGTGTCTATACCAATTGATTCTGCCGATATTTTCGTCCACTTTGAAATTGTATTAATTCCCAATGGTGAATTTTTGTACCATATTCCTTTCTCCCAATTTAGATGTACTGTTAAAAATAATCTTGTTGTTGTTAGATAAGGATTGGATTATCTCCTTTTTCAATAATTTTTAAAAATAAACGAAGGGACACAAATTGTTGTTAGCATTATTTCTTACCAGCCACTTACTGCCAGATAAAGCTTTTGATCCTCCTTGTGGTCGTTTTGGAAAATATTGGATTATATTCTACCCTGCCAGTAAAATTACCTTTATTATTATATTCTTTTTTTTTAAGTAATTAATATCACAATTAGCAGCTTCATTTCCACGCCATGCTAATTCGAACGAACATAAATGAAAAAACTTTTTTTGTAGCCCATCAGGATTATCTTCAGAATAGCTTTCCACCATTTCCATTAATTCTTCTTTGGTGAACGCGTTAAAACTTCTTTTTCTGGTTTCGGGTTCAGCCTGAAGCTTTTTACGTTGTGTATCCCTGGCCAATCTAGCAAATTTATAGGTAATATCTTTAAATGGATCAAATTGATGTTAAATTCTAGAAAATATTTTTCCTGAACCACTTGAGCAGTCGTATTCCAAAGTGTTTTCACACTAGCTTCGGTATAATCAGTTCCATCTCTTTTTTCATGTTAAAACCATAATCTTCAAAAATGTTTGCTATAACTTGTTCAGAAGTATCCTTTTCTAACGTATAATTACGTGGGTCCAGAAACATTCTAAACTGTTCTCACGCAGACTTTTTTGTCTTAATTGTATTTGGCGGTATACTTTGCTTAGTTGTACTTTCTATTTCATTTATTGAATTTGAAATAATCCTCTTCATAGCTTTCAATTGCTCCGACTGAGTTTTTTTGATGTTAGTGGACTGTATTATTTATTTTAGAATTTTCCTGTGGTTAGGGTTAAACAAAATATCTTGTTCAACAAAGTAGAATTTATTAAACTATAACAACTACGGTACTAATACCTAATTAGAGCACATGACACAACAAATACTGAAAAAGTTTGTGGAATAACTCACACAACCTGCTTTACTTTTAAATTTTTTGAGGGATTGCACTTGCACTGTTTAATACTAAGTTTTATTTGTATATTTAGCGCATGTGATGCACAAGCTACCGGCTGAGCATCAGCAGAGAGTAAAAATGACAGTCAGCACCATTATTTTTGACACGACTTGACTTTTTTCGCCCTGTTCGGTGTTCACCCGTCACTTTTTTTTGGGAGGACGGAAATTACGTCATGAATTGGAAGTGACGGAACAGAAGAGAGGGTGTGTTTGAATTATTGCCGTATTGCTGACCTTATCTATCACCACATAATTGAAAAGGACAGCTTGATGAGTTTTTTTTGATTTAGAAAGATGGGGTGGGATTTTTACACTATTGAACACAATTTAGAAGAGCTAGTTTGAGAGCTAATATCATAGATGGCATGATGAGTACTACTTTTAAAATTTATTGATTTTTGTACTAAAGGGTTAAGTTTAAGTTGAGGGTTACTGGTAATATTTGACGAGATGTCGGTAAATTTATCCAGAATTATTTCCAAATCTTGTATTATTCATGTTAATAATACTTATTTAAATTTTTGAAACAGTTAAATAAATAAATAAACAACTTAGTTTCTTTACAAACCACTAACGAAGATTTTATATTGAATTTTATACACATAGATTTGATATATTAAACGTCAAAAAATTGCCGCGTCAAGACAAAAAATTGCCAGTTCAAAACCTTCAAATTTTGTCAGTTATCAATTTACTCTGGTGAAATAGTCAGTTAAAAATAATACTCCTTTATTTCGGCCCACAGTGTATATGTGCAGAAGTGGTGGTTAAATCAAAATAGCTTTATTCCATTTTGAAAGAAAATTGCAATTTACATTATGTATAACGTAATTATATTAAAAACGCTACTACTTTGAGGGCTTCATCTCACACGGGGATGGAAAAGCAAAGAATTACAGTCACTATTATAACTTTGACGATTCATAAAATGAAAAAAACCTTTCCGTAGTCAAATAAACGCCATAACTATTAAATTATTCGAGTTATGAGTTCTTGTTTGGGTCTTTATCAATTATATATGGTGTAACAACAGAATGAGTTAGGAAAATATCGTTTATCTTTGATAATAGAACTTCAATTTCGAAAATATATTAAGAGATACAGTTGAAAGGAGATGGGAATTGGGGTACTTGATGCAAGAACCGTATGCTAGATACCTTAAGAATGCATTTTTGTCAACATTTTTTCGTTAATCTGCGTTTAGATGATCCTGGAGCCTTACCAACAAAAGTAGATGGAAGAATTGGGATGGATATGCGTATCTTATATCTTGGGGTATTACAAATACGAACCAAAGAAGTCTTGTCTACAGTCGATAATGGCAAATATATAAAATGTTTTAATTATTTTAAAAGGAACAATAATTAAGTATTGAATTGCTGTTAAAATCAATTTTTTTCATTTTTCAGTTAATTGTGTTTATTGGAGTTATTTAATTAAATTTTAAACGATTTTCCGGTTGAATTTTTTTTTTTTCGAACGTTCTAGACAAAGATATGCATTTAAGAAGGTACCTATTTGAATATATAGAAGATCAATAAAAGTAGATAGGAGAAAAGTGCCTGAAAGTCTTAAAAATTCAAAAGTATGGTAATTTTTTTCAATTTTTTCAAATATTTTCGTATTTTGACATGACTATTTCACTGGAGTAAATTGATAACTGACAAAATTTGAAGGTTTTGAACTAGCAATTTTTTGTCTTGTCGCGGCAATTTTTTTACGCTTAATATATCAAATCTATGTGTTTAAAATTCTATCACTTTGTGATAAAATTCAATATAAAATCTTTGTTAGTGGTTTCTAAGGAAACTAAGTTGTTTATTTATTTATTTAACTGTCTAAAAATTATTAAAACTGTTTCAAAAATTTAAATAAGTATTATTAACATGAATAATACAAGATTTGGAAATAATTCAATAAATGAAATAGAGAGTACAGTTAAGCAAAGTATACCGCGAAATACAATGAAGACAAAAAAGTCTGCGTGGGAACAGTTTAGAATGTTTCTGGACGCACGTAATTATACGTTAGAAAAGGTTACTTCTGAACAAGTTATAGCAAAAATTCTTGAAGATTATGGTTTTAACATGAAAAAAAGAGATGGAACTGATTATACTGCAGCTAGTGTGAAAACACTTTGGAATACGCCTGCTCAAATGGTTCAGGAAAAATATTTTCTAGAATTCAACATCAAAATTGATCCATTTAAAGATATTACTCATAAATTTGCTAGATTGGTCCGGTAAGGTTCGCGACCCTCGGAATTTTGCAACGATTTTTTTTTTAATAGAAAGCCCTATTGCCGTAGAACGTTTTAATAAAAAAAATTTCTTGGATTATCCACTTTTGAAAGAGAAAATCGCAATTGAAAGTACCAAAAATCCGCCATTTTTTTTAAATATTTGATAATTTTTGACAATTCTGTCTTGATATCGGATGGTCACAAATTTAAGAAAGAGCGGAGAATGGGCAATGTTGCCAGCTTTCATTTCCGTAGCTCGTTACGGCTTGGAAATAACACCAAGATTTCAGATGTATCTTTTCACATATAACACCGATATACTTACTATCTTTATGATCTAAAATGTATGTATTGAATATGTACTTTTTTGGACATAATATTGTATGTTCCACAGGTACTAACTTGGTACGTGTATATTTTATGACGTTACAGTAAAAATAAAGAATTATGTATATTTTTGTGATTTTCAGTTGAAAATTAACGTTAAATGTCCCGATAAGTAGGTATATTTCGGGAAGGGGAAGGGAATAAATATGTGTGTATATAGATAGACATGAATATAAAATGATTTTTATTCCATATTATGATGTTTTCCAAAAAGGGGAAGGGAAGTCAGTATGCTTATCGATGAATTTCATAATTCAAAGATCTGGATTGATTGATCGATGTCGCGAGCGAAGCGAGCGCGCCGGGTCGACGTTTCGCAATTCGCGCGCGCGAATTGCGAAACGTCGACCCGGCGCGCATCCATGTGAAATACAAATAAGACACTTTTTCGAGAAGGGAAAGGGAATACATCTCTTCACCTCAAATTGACTGACTTCATGGGATTTCTACTAGAGCAAAAAAAAATGATCATAATTCAACACATACCGCTTCCCCACCAACTGACACAGATCAAAGTGTAAATAAAATATCATTAAATACGGAGCAAGAGAATAAGAAAAAAATTGTTAACCTAACTATTATATAAATTTTCATGATTATAAATGCAAATAATTTTATATTGTGATATATTCATGTAATCTATTACAATGTATTCAGCTGAAAGAAAATTAAGACCATTTGACAACGCCGTTAGGAAGTATCACCTGATCCTAATTTGTCAACCTATGATATCTAGACATAAGCTCTATTTTAGTGTGTAATTTTATAAGCTTAAGTGTCAAACGAAAATATTAATGCTTACGAATATTTCTAAAAATTGGCAAAATTTAAGTATTTTCTTCCGGTTTTTTGTGTGAAACAGAGTGACATTTAGTTCAAGATAATAACCTTTACTGTTTAAAGTGAAAATATTTATCGTGAAATAGCATGAATTGGTGTTGAAAAAGTACAATTTTTTGAACTAAAATCGTGATTTTTGAAGTAATTACTGGATGATCCAGCGAAATTTTTGTTTTAATCTGCTTTATTTAAGGTAAGCTTTCAAACAAATCTAAAATTAACATAAAATTCCGAGGGTCGCGAAGTCTACCAGAACCGTAAAAAGCTTCAGGCTGAACCTGAAACCAGAAAAATAAGTTCTAACGCGTTTACCAAAGAAGAATTAATGGAAATGGTAGAAAGCTATTCTGAAGATAATCCTGATGGGTTACAAAAAAAGTTTTTCCATTTATGTTCGTTCGAATTAGCATGGCGTGGAAATGAAGCTGCTAATTGTGATATTAATTACTTTAAAAATGAATATGATAATAAAGGTAATTTTACTGGCAGGGTAGAATATAAGCCAATCTTTTCCAAAACGACACAAGGAGGATCAAAAGCTTTATCTGGCAGTGAGTGGCTGGTAAGAAATAATGCTAACAACAATTTGTGTCCTGTTCGTTTATTTTTAAAAATTATTGAAAAAAGAGAATCCAATCCTTATCTAACAACAACAAGATTATTTTTAACAGTTCATCCAAATTGGGAGAAAGGAATATGGTACAAAAATTCACCATTGGGAATTAATACAATTTCAAAGTGGACGAAAATATCGGCAGAATCAATTGGAATAGACACAAAAAAAATAAAAATAACCAATCATTCACATAGAGCTTCTGCAATATCTGCATTAGCAAAAGAAGGAGTTGGTGAACAAGAAGTAATTCTTCTGCCCATTCTTTGAAACCGTATTTACAATTAAAGAAGAATACCATTTCCAACTTATAGAGGACCTTCGAGAAAATAAAAATGAAGAGAAGGAATCCTTAGTTTCTAACTTAAATTCATCACAGGATATGATGCTAAACAATCCCCAAAATAATGCTACAACGTACAATTATAATAATTGTACTTTATACATAAATAAGTAATTTTTTTTTTCATAATGTTATTATTTTTTTGGCTTTGTATAATTGAAGTTTGCAATAAATAAAACGTTTAAACATTTATGATTTTTTAGTTTTTCTCTCGTGAAATAGTCATGTCGAATACCACTCTATTAAAAATTTTGTAAGGTGAAATGTTTCTCTTGTATTCAAGTTTCTTGCTTTTAGGTAACTTTGCTCATGACATTTAATCCAAAACCACTCGCCTGACGGCTCGGGGTTTTGTTAAAAATGTCATTCGCAAAATTGCCAAGCAACAAACTTTCACGACAATCGAAAAATTTTGCCGACAAAATTTTCACTCTCGTGGTATTATATATGATAATATTTTTTTTGTTTTTCTGGCGATTCTTTTTCTTTTTGCAGGGCTAATAACCTAACATGCACTCAACATGACTGTAAATTTGGAAGCAAAAATAATGTACAGGGTCGGACTTGTGCATTTGAGCTCGTTGCAAATGAAAACTGTTTTAGCTAAAATTGTACTAATATGCTTTTTCGGTGGATAAACTATACAGAACACTTCAGTAAAAAGAAAATTTTCCGAAATTACCGGATTCGCGAAATACCTTAGGTTATCAGCCCTGCAAAAAGAAATAAATCGCCCGAAAAACAAAAAAAATATTTTCAATTAAAAAATGTGCTCTTTTATTTCGGCCCACAGCGTACAACTTACATAGTTTATAATAAAAACAATATTTTTAATAAATTAAAAATGTGGTTGAAGGTTTTCCTGTTGACTGAAACCCACAATTACATATCGTACATGAAAGGATTGTAATAGATATGTCATTCATCATCGTGTTCGACTGATATAGGAAATATATTAAATTTTGCACGTAATTAATGTTTGAATCGAATTCTGTGACATTCATTGATATCTAAATGAGACGTTAGCCACAGTTACATACGTAGGATGTCGAATAATTTCATAACTAACAGTCATCACTGTATATTAAGCGTATAGTGGAGAATAATAGACCATAGCTTGTGTCAATTTGACTTGAATAATGTCGCAAAACGAATTTGTCGATATTTTCATATATACACAGGAGTGAAAATTTTGTCGGCAAAATTTTTCGATTGTCATGAAAGTTTGTTAACAAAACCACGTTAGGCGTGTGGTTTTGGATTAAATGTCCAAAAGCAACAAACTTGAATACGACAAGAGAAAAATTTTACCTTTACCAAAATTTTTAATTGAGTGTTATTCGACATGACTATTTCACGAGAGAAAAACAAAAAAATCATATGTTTAAACGTTTTATTTATTGCAAACTTCAATTATACAAAGCCAAAAAAATAATATTATGAAAAAAACTTACTTATTTATGTAAAAAGTGCAATTATTATAATTGTACGTTGTAGCATTATTTTGAGGATTGTTTTGCATCATAACCTGTGATGAATTTAAGTTAGAAACTGAGGATTCCTTTTCTTTATTTTTATTTTCTCGAAGGTTCTCTATAAGTTGGAAATGGTGCTCTTCATTTAATTGTAAATAGGGTTTCAAAGATTGGGCAGAAGAATGTCCTGTAAGCTTAATTACTTCTTATACACCAACTCCTTCTTTTGCTAATGCAGATATTGCAGAAGCTCTATGTGAATGATTGGTTTTTTTTACTTTTTTTTTGTCTATACCAATTGATTCTGCCGATATTTTCGTCCACTTTGAAATTGTATTAATTCCCAATGGTGAATTTTTGTACCATATTTCTTTCTCCCAATTTGGATGTACTGTTAAAAATTATCTTGTTGTTGTTAGACAAGGATTGGATTCTCTTTTTTCAATAATGTTTAAAAATAAACGAACGGGACACAAATCGTTAGCATTATTTCTTACCAGCCACTTACTGCCAGATAAAGCTTTTGATCCTCCTTGTGTCGTTTTGGAAAAGATTGGATTATATTCTACCCTGCCAGTAAAATTACCTTTATTATCATATTCTTTTTTAAAGTAATTAATATCACAATTAGCAGCTTCATTTCCACGCCATGCTAATTCGAACGAACATAAATGAAAAAACTTTTTTTGTAACCCATCAGGATTATCTTCAGAATAGCTTTCTACCATTTCCATTAATTCTTCTTCGGTGAATGCGTTAGAACTTCTTTTTCTGGTTTCAGGTTCAGCCTGAAGCTTTTTACGTTTTGTATCCCTGGCCAATCTAGCAAATTTATGGGAAATATCTTTAAATGGATCAATTTTGATGTTAAATTCTAGAAAATATTTTTCCTGAACCATTTGAGCAGTCGTATTCCAAAGTGTTTCCACACTAGCTTCAGTATAATCAGTTCCATCTCTTTTTTTCATGTTAAAACCATAATCTTTAAGAATTTTTGTTATAACTTGTTCATAAGTATCCTTTTCTAACGAGCGTCCAGAAACATTCTAAACTGTTCCCACCCAGACTTTTTTGTCTTCATTGTATTTCGCGGTATACTTTGCTTAATTGTACTCTCCATTTCATTTATTGAATTATTTCCAAATCTTGTATTATTCATGTTAATAATACTTATTTACATTTTTGAAACAGTTTTAATAATTTTTAGACAGATAAATAAATAAATAAACATCTTAGCTTCCTTAGAAACCACTAATAAAGATTTTATATGGAATTGTATCACAGAGTGATAGAATTTTATACACATAGATTTGTTTTATTAAACGTCAAAAAATTGCCGCGACAAGACAAAAAATTGCCAGTTCAAACCCTTCAAATTTTGTCTGTTATCAATTTACTCTAGTGAAATAGTCAGTTATAGACACATGCAGTATTATCATGCGGGTCATACGATTCAACAAAGACATACTCACCGTTTTTGTTTTCTTTTATTGGTTAGTGTTTACCTCTAGAGATTTTTGAAAAAAATTACTTTGAATTTTGAATGTATAAGTGCCAAAGTTTACGTCATTTCTTAATAGAAGTGTATCAAAACATTTTGAAAATAATAGTTGTGGTATTTAAAGAAGTATTCTTTATATATATACATGCTGTTCACTTGTAATACTTCGTTAGAACGCCCTGTACATTATGTTACATATCAAATTGTATGAAATTATAGCTAGTCAAACATGTGAGCGAAGCCCTCAGGCTATATTTTCAAAAATAGATTATAGTTTACGTTAGTGTATCAAAACACTCCAAGAGAAATAGTTGTGGTATTTAAAGAAGTATTTTTCTCAAATATATGCTGTTCACTTGTAATACGTTGCTAGAACACCCTGTATAACATGTTACATATCAAATTGTACTTAGAAATGATTTTCTTAATACACACAAATTTTTTTACACCCCATTTTCTGTCATTTATGTAAGTATAGAGAATTAGAACCTGAAAATTTCAAGTTTGGGTAAACTCTCTCGTTTTTTATAGGGTAATTTACGTAATACCAAAAGTCTAGGAAGTTTCAGCAAACTAGTTTTCTTCGGTGTAGGTAATTAAAAGGTTAATCGGTTGTTTTCCACGATATTTTCTTCAATACCACCTCTAATTTCCTTTATATCAAAATTCGATCTAGCATAATCAAATTATTACATTCAAGACATACTATTAATGCCCATTTTGGTTGTCTTGCTAAGTGAGTTCACTCTCTTCTTCTCCGTCGTTAGTGAATAATGAGATTTTCGTAGAGAATTTCCAAGCACATTATCTATCCTTCCATGGTTTAAATTCATTTACAGAGTAGGTGTGCTATATTTTAAATCAACATCGGTGATTGATGATATCTATTAAGATTAAGATATGTGTAGGCACTACAAGATTTTGTTTATATTTAACGTTCAAAATTAAACTTTACGACATTTTTTTTTCAAAGGAGCCGTCCCTTCGCCGGTACCACCTCAGCCTCCGGGGCTTATTGTGGATACTCCTAGTGTTCTGACTACAACCTATTCCTTTTTGCATCTTCTGCATGTAAGGTCTCCGTTATACAGCCCTATTTTGTTTAGGTGCTCCTTTGTGGGAAAGTGTCCCGTAAGTAGCCCCCTTATGGTGCGTAGTTTGTTCCTGCTCATTGAGAGCAGTTCTACCGCTGCTTTCTCTGATGGCTCTTTTATGAATTTCTTCCCATGTATTTGCCTGGTCGTATTCTTCCAGTGTTTATTGTGTTGTTCTTTCAACCACCCTTTTAACCATGACCTCGTTAAGCATCTGGGGATGCCCACAGCAGGTTCGGGTCCGTTCATCAGAGTTGACGATCCTACTCTTGCGAGTTCGTTAGCTTTTTCATTGCCTGCGATTCCTTTATGACCTGGGACCCACTCCAGTGTTACACTGTTCCGAGTCTTCTAAGTTCTTCGCTGCATTCCCATACTAGTCGAGATGTCACCCTATAGCTCTGAAGTGCTTTAAGGGCAGCTTGACTGTCACTGTAGATCCTGATCTGCCTGTTGTTGTAGGCTCTCATATTATTTGCCCTTGCACATGCAAGTATTGCATAGACCTCGGCTTGATATACAGAGGCGTATTTTCCTAGCGAGACGATTCCTTCATATTTGCTCGTCTTGCTGTATATGCCCGCTCCAGTGCCGAGTTCATTTTTTGATCAGTTCATTCACTCTACTAAGTGGTGGTGCGTTCTCTTCCTCAAGCCTCTTTCGATCTTTGATGACAATCTCGAAGTTCTTGCGAAAGATATATCTGTGGTCATGTGGGCATTTTGAAAATACCATCATCCATCTTGATCACGTGCTGAAGGTGTCGGTTCCAAGTTAAGCCTGGGTCTAGAATAACCCCAAGATATTTTACTTCATCCGACAATCGTATTGGTTCACCTTGAAGCGTCAGAGGGCCATGTCCTTCCCTTTTCCTTCTTCTGGTGAACGCAATTATCTGTGTTTTTGAAGTACTAATACCTAGCCCTTCTTTTACAGTCCAGCCTGTTACTACATTTAAAGCCATCCGGAGTCTGTCTCTGGTTGTACTGTTGTATTTACCTTGGGATAGAATTACCAGGTCGTCTGCATATCCTATGGTGTTGAATCCTTCTCTGTCTAGGGTTCTGATGAGCCCGTCCATGACCAGGTTCCACAGCAGCGTGGATAGTACTCCTTCCAGCGGACAACCCCTGGTTGCACGTACGGCCATTGTCTCCCCCATCAGTGTTGATTCTATGAGCCTGCTTCTGAGTATGCAGTTTATCCACCTGCAGCTCGTGGCATCGATCCCATAATTCCTCGTCGCCTTAGCTATAGATTCATAGGAGGTGTTGTCAAAAGCTCCTTCTATTTTGTTTATAATTAACGTTCAAAATTAAACTTTACGATATACTTACCAGTGGTTTTTTTAACATAAAAAGGTTCAGTGCTCTCTTTATTTTTATTCAGTTTGGTTTTTTGTTTAATAAAAAATTTTAGTGTTACTTTTTCGGATATATTTTGTCAAAATCAACGTAGTGGAAATATAAAAGGCGTCCGAAGCAATCAAATTCCGTTTTTACCTATAATAACGAGAGGCATTTTCAATTTTCCCTTCTAGAACCTTCGCAGAATGTTTTTCGGTGAGTTTATTGGGGTATTTGTTTTAATAGTAGATAAATACAAGGATTAATGGAAAAACACATCTAAATACGAACCATTTCAAATAGATTATAGAGGGTAGAACTAAAAATATGTCTTTTCTATTATTTTTTGGTTTACTTTTACTTAGATTAATGAAATTAATCCTATACCAGTTGTCTACCTGCTTTTGAGAACCATTTTACTATTAGAGCAAACCATGTGGAGTGCCAAATTAGCCTTATTTTCAATTGTTCCTCTTCATTTATCATCTCACGAAGATTTTAACTTCATAAAATTTTGGCGATTATACAGGGTGTTTCATTGGTAAAGGGCCTAACTTTAACTTTAGATGGGGATTACTTTGGTGCTTCCACAAACCTATATTTAATATGTCTTCTGCACTTTATAGCTGAGATACAGGGTGTTTTATTATAAATGTATCCTATTTCTTCCGAACCTTATAACTTCCTTATATATATATATATATATATATATATATAAGCGGGGGTCCTACAGCTTCTGCCACATCCCGCATTTCGATCGCCAAACTCTTCTATCTCTCCATAAATCCCCCTGGATTGCTTTATCTCTCATTGCTTGCATAATTCCACTTATCCATGTAGTTGCTGGTCTTCCACGTTTTCTTTTGTTTTCTGGAATGTATTCCAACGCCCGTTTGGGCCATCTATTCTCGTTCATTCGTTGCACGTGACCATACCATAATAACTGTCGAGTTTCTATTCTTTCTGAGGTTTTATGAATTCCATTTGTTCTCCGTCTAATCTCATTATTTGGAATATGCTCTTTCCTTGATATGCGACAGGCTCTTCTTAGGTAGTCCATCTCCACACAGTCTATCTTTCTCTTTGTCTTTTCTGTCATTTGCCAGCATTCTGCCCCATACGTTAAGATAGGCTCTACAACTGCTGTGTAGATTGTCTTCTTGGTTTTTAAACTAATTCGGTTGGACCAAAGTAATGAATTGAGAATATGTATCGTTTTCTGACCCTGTTGTGCTTTGTGTTTAATGTCACGTTCTGAAGATCCTTTGTTGGAAATCATGCTTCCCAGATATTTATATTCTTCGCACTTTTTTATTATTTAATTTTTAATATTATTTGATACATTCTTGTAAAAAACATGTTTAAAAATGTCTAGAGAACGTTTTTACCGAAAGATAAGACCAGGTGACAAGGTGAAAAACAGCTTTACTTGTAGTTAGTTCTTTTCATTTATTAACTGGCGACTATACAGGGTGTTTCATTGGTAAAGGGCCTAACTTTAGATGGGGATTACTTTGGTGCTTCCACAAACCTATATTTAATATGTCTTCTGCACTTTATAGCCGAGATACAGAGTGTTTTATTATAAATGTATCCTATTTCTTACGAGCCTTATAAATTCCGAATTACCCTGTATATTATTTTGAAATTTGGTATGCTTAATAACCATTACCTAGAAACTCCATCAAGAGCATCTCCAAAAAGATAATGCAGGTCAGGCTTACCAAAAAATTTCAAAACTCGTCTTTCCTAAAAACAACACCCTGTATATAGATTCATTTTAAATTGCTCTTTATAATTGAAAAGAGTATAAAAATGGAATCTACTATTTCCTTCTCATTTTTCCGCAGACAATTTTTCTACCAAAAATTTACCGTGAAAATAATAATTTATGGATTTTACACAATTGCATACGCAGATGACTGCAGACTGGCAAATTTGTGAACACACTGTGCGAAAGAGCGCAGGATGGGCTTAAATTAATTGAAACATGGTGTAAGGAACACTCACTGTCGATCAATCCCAGAAACACTGAGATGGTCCTTTTCACCAGGAAAAGAAGTTTATCGGATTTAAAACCTCCCGAAATCTTCAAAAGCAAACTAAAATTTTTGGGAAGAGGTGAAATACCTTGGTATTACCCTCGACAGGAAACTAACAAGGAACTCTCATCTACACAGCAGAGCAATAAGAGCATATGTGGCTTATGAGCAGTGTCTGAGGACAGTGGGACGCACATGGGGACTGTCACCCCGTGGGGTCACCTGGATCTACACTGCAATAATAAGACCCATGTTAACGTATGGAGCAATTGCATGGGGACCGAAGGTTCTACAAGCAACGTCCATCCAAAAATTATATCAAATACAGCGAATGGCTTGCTTAAACATCACAGGAGCCATGAGAACAACACCAACCGCAGCAATGGAACTAATTACTGGTCTGACCCCTCTGGACCTGTACGTCAAGGAGGTTGCGTTAATGGCCATGGTACGATTGCGCACGGCTGGTGTAAACCACGAAGTAGGAGTGGGCCAATTGAGTTTAAGCCTATGGCAGGAAGCGCTCACTGCGCTACCTCTGCTGCAGGCAATTGACCCCAGGTTTTTGTTAAACAAACCCAACAAAATACAAATAAACAGTACACAGAGCCAGATCCTGCAAATGCAATACGCATATATACAGAAGGTTCAAAATAAAAGAAAGCTCAGGATGTGGAGTTTACTCGAGAGCACTAAGCCTTAAGATTAAGTGGGGAATGGGAAACAATACCAGCGTGGTTCAAACAGAACTGGCTGGTATCTCAATTGCCACAAAAGAACTAACCACAAGAGGAATTTCTGGCAAAAACATAACAATCTGCATTGATAGTAGACTAGCCCTATTAGCCTTGAACAGACAACGTGTTATATCAAGGCTAGTACTAGAGTGCCACCAAGATTTAGCTAACGCCTCGGCAGATAACAATATTATCCTGAGGTGGGTTGAAGGGAACGACAGGAGTAGAGAAAATCGCATTGCCAGGGAAGCCGCTGGACTGAAAATTCTAGGACCCAGTGACACCTACAGCTTAACGACTTCGACAATTGCGGAACCAGCCAAACGTTACACCCATGCTCAATCCCTTAAGAGATGGGATGGAATCAAAGGATGCAGTCTTGCAAGGATCACCCTGGGCGACCCTGGGAAGCTGGCGTCGAAGAAATATTTGACGATGACCAGGAAAAACGTACGTTTAACAGTAGGATTTCTGACTGGCCACTGTCAACTAAGGAAACACCTCCATACTATGGGGCTAGTGGACACACCTCTTTGCAGGATGTGTGAACAGGAAGATGAAACTGTCCGGAGTTATCGTCAATAAGAGAGTGTGTGTTCGGCGAGTCTTGGCCTACACCTGCCGATATAAAGGAGATGTCTCCTAGTGACCTTTCCACCTTCCTGAAAAGGACAGGTTGGACGATGACCTAGGAGGACAACTCCTCGGGAGGATGTACAATGGGTCACAAGTGGCCTAAGTGCTGTGAGCCCTCACTCACCCTCCCTACTCTACAGATACAGAGATAATTTATGCACGTTTTGGGGGTTAACAATAATATCGGAGAGAAGCATCGTAGATATTCAATTGAGTTTGTATGTTTACGAGTACAGACCACTAAACATGTGATTACAGGGCCGTACTTAGGAATACTCATTCAATATGTTTCGAATTTTTCGAACACCCTGTATAATGATATGTGTCTGGAAACTATGCACTTCTACATTTAGAATAAGAAGAGTAAAATAAGAGAAATAAATTTATACTGCAATTTTTGTAGGTTAGACTTGCTTCGTTTGGACAATGTTGTTAGAATGTCAGGTCAATTTAATAAAACAAATAAAATCTTTCCTGTTTTTGAAGTCCTTTCCCAATGAAACACCCTGTATTAAAATACGATTTTTTAATTTTTGGCGAAAATGTGCCACCAAAATATGAAATCTTGTTGAGCCGCCAAGGCACGTATAAACTTTTCATTTCAATATTTATCTTCCCCACTAATCTTATCGGTGAAATCTTCTTTTATGTCATGAAAACATCTATATTTCTAGGGTCAATGTAAATCCGCCGAATAATTTATCTCCCTCTAAGTGGTAGTGAAGTTATTAATGAACAATTTGTTGGATAATTTCTACCCCCATCAATAACTCGATCGGGTGGAATGTCCCGCAGAAATACGTCATTTATTTTTTCATTATTATTTAGAATATGATTGATTATTTGGAGATATTGATATTATTCACACCTACAATACTGCTAGAATATTTCACGTAAATCTACACAGGACCGGTACGATTTTCCTTTAGTTTTAATGAAATAAAAATAAATCATATTGCAGTGAAAAATCACGAAGAACTTTATGGAAATTGTTCTTTAAAATTGCTTAGAGGGCATTCTTGAAACTGAGTTTTAAAAGGTAGAATAACTTGATGAATGTTAATTGGATAATGTTCTTATACCGAGATTTGAACAGATCAAAGAAATTCGTTTTCATTCATGAGAAGTTATTTCTATATCTCTTATAAAAAAAAAGATAACAGACAGAATTAAAGAAAAATCGGAATCTTGACATCAATAGGGCTTATAATTGTTTTTAATAATGAATTTCAACAGACAAGCTTAAGAGGTACTCGTTAAGCTTATGTTTTGGGGGGATGTCAACAATTTAAAATTTCACATTTTTCACCACTGATTGGGGCTTGAAAGGGGGGAATTTTGATCAAGCTGCAGACAAATTGATCAAAATTTCAAGTAAACAGCCACAGTACAAAAAAAACTTGCTTGTTAGGTTGATTAGTAGAAAAAACAAGGTGATGGATGACATTTCGAAAACTGTTTTATTCTATACAAGGTGCGTAAAACAGTAATTGTAAGTTTAACTTAACAAATGTCAAGTATCTCTACTTTTATTTAAAAAATTCCAAATTCTTTTTGGTTTTTACGATTTACCAATGGAAATATCACCCTGTAGAAGCTTTTTTTAATTAAAAATTAATTCAGTTATAGACAGGTGTGTTTGTTTATCAAAAATAATTGGTTTTAATTTGGAAAAAAATTATTAATCTGTTTTAGATTTTCTATTGCCTGCAAACATTCCAATCAATTTTCAAATCTATGGATATTTGTTAATATTGGATTAATATCATATACACATTCTCGTTTGGAACATTCGTAAAGCCCTAAGCTGATAATGGCATTATTTTTAATTAAGGTGCAAACAATTTTGAGGTTTTATTTACGTTATTATGCACTGGATAATCAACTTAATCTGCGATGTGTTCCTGATATAACTGAGGGTTGGAATTTATCAGAATTATTTTTTATTTGTGTCCCAAATTAATAAAAAGTTGAAAATAAGTAAACCACTGTATAGAAAACATGTTTTTATGCGAAATCTAAGACGTGCAGTTTAGGGTTGATGAATGGATTGAATAAACTAGATTTGTAAATTGGCAAAGTTTTGTTTGTTGTCTCTTATTCTTATGCCTTGATTGTTAATCTTTGTCTTGGAGTTATAAACACACCCAGTTTACATTAAATATTTCCACACCAACCTCTTGCTTCAATATTTTCGACCAAAAAAATGTTTTCGACATAAAAAATGGTAAAAATTCGTCTGGAGAGGTTTTTTGGGACGAGAAATCGACTCCCACAGTCTGTTTTTGTATACAATCATTTTTTCTCCTCCAAATGGAGCCATGAAATTTTCGAAAATCCACTTTTCAAACTTAAAGATACTCATAACTACTCAACTAATATGATAGATAGAAAGTTCTAGTCTTCAGTAATAGATTCAGGGGAAAATTTTACATATACCACAATATTTACAAGCAATAAGAATGTTAGCGGGAACCAGTTTACATTAATGTGGATAAATTTTGGAAAAATATATAGAACCGCAATTATAGACAGATTTCTTTTCTGTAAAATTCTGTTTCTTGTTTTTTTTCATAAAAGAGAGCTCTGATTAAAAGGTCCTTCTAAATGAAGGATCAAGTCATTGATTCATTGACTTTTATATCAGAATCCTTTAATTTTCCAAACAACACCCTTGTTTAAATAACGTTAGTCTAAATTAATCCTTACTTTGTAAATTACACCCAATATTTACAGACGGATCGCATCTTTACACAGGATCCTTTTTTTTATCCTCTTTTATCCACTGCATCATCCAGTAAACACAAGTGAAATGAAATAGTTCAATTGTTCAATACATCTACAAGTTTTGTTAGCTCTAACTTTCAATTACACGATTGCTATTTACATTTTAAGGGTAGAAAACCAAATCAATTGAGCTCTGAAGGACTTTTTACACTCCAAACTATCCATGTTGAATTTTGGGCCGTTGAAAATATAAATGAAACCAAGTCTTATATAAGAGTGTTTAGATTTAGGCTTAAGATGCTCACTAATATATTTTTATTTAATGATTAGAGTATTTAAAACCCTTTTAATGAACCTGATAAATATCGAGGGCTGATTTTATGCAAGACTGATAATCTAAGACGAGAGAGATAATGAAAGATGGTCACCAAATCTCCTGGGAAGTCAGTAATTATTAGTTGGCGAGAGTTCAGAAAGGATTTATCAAAGGGTTTATATATAGATAGATAAAACTTGAAATTGTTTTAAAAAGGATGATCTGAATAATGGCAAATTTAACCACAACATTCGAACTTATTATTTATCGAAAATAAGTTAGTATTTTCATTGAATTTTAATTCACAATAGGGTACAAGCATAAATTTTGCTATTGGTGGGAATTGTCGCTTTATCGGGTCTCCTAACACCTTGCATGCCTATTTTTTTAAAAAAATATAAACTTTACTTTTAAAACGACTTAAAAAATCGTAAAATTTGAAAGTCCGCCAAAACGCGCTTTACGTCATAAATATGGCTGCCCATGGTGTGACGTCATTTGTTTACGTTCTTATTCGTGTATCACGCTCTGAGTTCTTGTGACCTAATTTGTTTCTGAAAGCTTTAAAAATGGACAAAGCCGAAAAAAAACTTTGTATTCCAAGTATTGCATTGTTCCAGTGTGTAAATCAACGTCTATTAAAACTCCAGACAAAATATTTGTTACTTTACCTGGTGGCGCAAGCAAAAATTCACTTAAGAGAAGGGCATTACTTTTGTTTGTGAAGACCATTTTAATGTAGATACCTACTTCTATGCTGGTAATTTTTTTTCTTAAATAGTTTGAGGTTATGTACCTATATGTCTAGGAATCAACCATAAAAACATCATTTTCTTACGACCACACATCGAAATATGGTTGGTATATATTATATAAATAAAACATAGTTTAAATCGTATTCACGATAATGCTTTAACTCCTCTTGTTTCCTCTGCACTAAAGCAGCTGTTTGACTTCATACATTCAAGCAGCATTAAATGAGTCTACTTTGGGCAAGTTATCACTTTGTGCTTTTACAAAACCTTCGCTAGCCATATCTTTACTCACAAAATATGAAAGAATCGTCACTGAACACTGAACTAGTAAATAATAGTACATTGTTTACCGGGTAGGAAAAGCTTAATATTCCTGGACG